>RJWT010021185.1:7523-17773 GCA_004365215.1 Cuniculus paca | reverse complement strand
TGAAGATCAAATATAAAGGTGAATGAAGTAGTTATTTATGCATTCATGAACTTGTCATACATACATTCTGCCTTGAAATATCTTGAATGTGGTTGCAAACCATGTGCTATATTGAAATGGTACTTAGGACTATTTCTCACTCAGAATTGTGCAGGACATCACTCCTGAACATTTAGCATCTCTATTTGGATGTTTTCTGGGTGTCTGAACTTATCACATTCCCAGTTCAGTTCCCAGTCTCCCTCTGTCTTCCCTCCTTGCCATCTGGATCCTTTCCCTGTCTCATTACCATTCGCTCTGTAGTGCAGGCCCCGAACCTAGGACTCTTCCTCAATCATGCCTTCCGTTTTCCTCATATCCATCAACAGATCCTGCAGGTGAGATTTATCCTAAAACCTATTATTTTTCCAGGACATCTATGCCAATCACCCATGCCTTTGGGTTCCCATCCTCTGTGAGAATTTTGAACTCAGTAGATCCCTATCGCTTCTCTCCATCTCCATTGGTGCCTCCCTGGTCCAAACTCATGCTTCTTATCTGCACTTTTAAAATATTCTCTTAGCTCTCCACTTCATTTTCACTCTTATTTCCTCCCATTCTATTTTATTGCTGAAATTGTCATTTAAAAATGTAAATCTGATGATCTCACTCTGTTGTTTAAAACCTTCCATTTCCTCTCCATGATGCTGAGGATAAAATGTGAGCTCCTATGAGCCTGCTAGACTACGTGATGTTGCCTCGCTGGCCTCCTGACCTCATGTCCTACCACACACATCTGGTCCCTGCCTCTGCTCCCATCCTTAGCCCTACTCACCTTGCCTCCATCCCCACTACCAGGCTCCTTCCTGCAGCAGTCTCCATGCTTGGTGCTAAGAATTTCCTCTTCCAGATCTTTGCCCATCCAGCTCTTCATATCAAGAGTCCATTGAAATGTCCCCTCTTTGCAAGTGCCTTCCATGTCTCCCCTTAGGTAAACTAACTGTGCCCAGCCCCATTAGTTTGTATTCCCTAGGCTTGCCTGTTTTTCTTTTATTTCTTTGATTATTACTTGAAGTTACATTTCCAATGTTTACTTACGTGTTTTTCAGTCTTCCTACAAGACTGTGCATCCACACAGTGGGGATTTAGTCTCCTTTATCACAGGTTTCCATTGAATAGACCAGGGCCTGATACATGGCCGTGCTCCAAAGAACTGCCCTTGAAGGAGAATGTCCTCCAGTCTTGTCATTGTCCTCATTCTTGACAGGGTGAAATCTGCCTCTGTACCAGCAGGATTTTTGTACAGAGGAGCATCTACAGTGAATTTTTGAAAAGATTTGTAGAAGCTACCAGAAACTGGAAAGTTGGCATTCCTTCTGACCCATCAGCCTGCATGGGTGCTCTGATCAGTAAAGCACATTTGGAGAAAGTAAGTAAATCTCTGCCCTGTAAGTTATAGAAAGTTCTCATTTGAGAAGAAGCTCGGTGCAAGCAGAGCACGTATCAGGCCTTGACATATTGTAATTGCATTTGAAAATTATGAACGGTGGGAAATTGTGTCTGGATGAACATTTTAGATATGACTATGCAAATGGGGTAAAAGCAGCATCTACCTGCAATGAATAACTTGGAATAAAGTCAGTTTGGAATATCAACTTTAGAGTAGGAAATTTCAAAATATGATGTGTAGACAAAGAGCAGTAGCAAATTCCTTTAGATATTTGCTTGGCTTTCTTCTCCATCTTCTTAAATCAAATGCCACCCTCTGAAGTGAGGACTTTCAAGCCCTTTCTATAGAAAACTGCATACTCTAGGACTTCCCCTTCATCCTTAGTGCTTTTTCTCCATTGTCTTAACACCACCTGACGTACAAACAATGTAAACGCCACGGTCAGGTTCAGACCCTAGAAAAGCACCTGGAACATGCTAAGTGAGTAGTATTGGTTGGGAGAGTGATTGGTCAGAACTACGTTGTGTAATCCAGTTATGCTGTTTGTCTCAAACTTACTGTACCCATTTTCCCTGAATTCTTTTTGATCCTTGGCTTAAACTACCTAGAATTGGCTCAAAAGTGCATAGGTAGGTCCTGGCCATCTTTCCTGCTAGTGTGATGCAGCATTGAGTTTCTGAACAAACACAAAAACAACTTTTAGTCTCTTCAAGAAAAGTCATCCATCATTATCTCTGAGTCACTGTGTTGTTACATACAGTTACCTCTCTCTCCCCAAATATATGATGTATGTAATATAATAATGTAATGTAATATAATATTATCCCAGATATATTTTCAGGATATAATTAGTAATAGCACTAGAGATTAGAAGTTCTTTGTTCTAGAGGTTCAGTCTTTAACTAAATCTTATACATCATTGACTTACCACTTTCCACAATGGACACAGTTCTTTGCCCCAAAAAGAACATCTTTTTGTGTATTTAGCTACAGAATATACCCAAGCATGAATTTAGCTTTACTGTTCATTAACTATATGAACTATGAATACTTTCTATCTCTCAGCAAATAAGGGATAGCAAGAGATAAAAATATCTGATAGAATTTTGGGGTAATTGAGAATATATGAAAAACATCTGGATGCCTTGCACTTAGATATTAAATAAATCGCTTCCCCCACCCTATACAACAAGCCTGAGTGCCCAAATGATGGTTGGAACATCTCTGAGTAGCCAAGTAAGTAAGATAACCATAGATTTCTGGGAGGCTGAGACAGGAGGATTATAAATTCAATCCCAGTCTGGACAATTTAGCAAACTTGTGAGACCCTGTCTCAAAATAAAAAGTGAAAAAGGGCTGGGGATTTATCTCAGGTGAGGGTTCAGGGTTTAATCTTTAGTGCTACCAAAAAGAGATAACCTTAGATTTCTTAGCAATGACCTTATATTGCTTTTGTTGATAAGAGAGCATTGACTTTTTTTTTTGCTGATTTTTATGAAGTCAAATGATAAAAGGTCACTGATTATTGTTATTATTTTTTTGCTTGCCCAGGTCAGAAGTTACATCAAGAGAGCTCATGCTGAAGGGGCCAATATTTTGTGTGGAGAGGGGGTAGATAAGTTGAACCTTCCCCCCAGGCATCAGGCAGGCTATTTCATGCTTCCCACAGTGATAACAGACATTAAAGATGAGTCCTGCTGCATGAAGGAAGAGATATTTGGCCCAGTGACGTGTGTCGTCCCCTTCGATAGTGAAGAGGAAGTGATTAGAAGGGCCAACAGCGTTAAGTATGGGCTGGCGGCCACTGTGTGGTCAAGCAATGTGGGCCGTGTCCACCGAGTGGCCAAGAAGCTGCAATCAGGTTTGGTCTGGACCAACTGCTGGCTCATCAGGGAGCTGAACCTGCCTTTTGGGGGCATGAAGAGCTCAGGGATAGGAAGAGAAGGTGCCAAGGACTCTCATGACTTCTTCACAGAAATCAAGACCATCACTGTCAAACACTAATCCTTGCCCATGGAGAGCCTGCTCTGGCCACCACCTAGCCGCAGAGTCAGCTGTCCAGTGTGGCAAATGGAGATGCTGCCGTACCCGCCAGCCCTGTCTTGGCCCTGCAGGGTGTCATCTCTAGTTTATCCTCAGTAGGTAATGTTTTTTACCAGCTAGTGAAGCGGTGTCATCTACTTTCTGTGTGCACTTGGAACAGAGAAGACTTCTGAATAGTACAGTACAACGAGCCAAACAATCACCAGTCTCCTCTCATGTTATACCTTCATAGTATTTTTGCCATCATCTTGATTGAATTCTTGGGAATCACTAATAACCAGATATATTCATTTGCAAATATACGGTTAAAAATGTACAAAACTGTGTAGCAGCAATTTACCATTTAATTCTACTTTTGAGGAGGCTGTGGTCATGGTCTCCAGCTTCATTAGCTGCTAGTACAGTTGACTGATAAGTGGTTGTACCTCATTATGTAGAGGGATAGTGAATGTCTATGGAATTTGTTAGAGGGGGTTTGCAGTATTGATCATGTTAAATATATCTGTACAAGACAAAGAATAATGAAGCAGCTACTATACTTTTGGATGGAGGAAATTTGGAACATAAAGAGAAAACAGTTTGATTCATTTCTACTGTTAATTTTAATCAATTCTAATTCTTAGAGTAAGTATCTAATGAGGCTTACAACTTACTAATCCTAAAAGAAGAAATAAATGTTAAGTAATTTTTGTAAGAAGTGTGGCATATATATTCTTGACTTGTCTATTATTCCTCTTTATCCTTGTCCTCTTATATGTATGGACTTTTATCAGTATACATTTAGCTAATGCTTTTATTCTGGGTTGCCAAATGATCTGAAGAGAAAATGAGGTTTATGAAGGTTAAATGGCATATTCAAAAATCATACAAATGGTATGGGGAAGAGATGGAATTTGAGCATCAGACCCTAAAACTCATGATCGCTGACAATCTCACAGCCGTCTTGGGTTGTGTTACAGAAGTACAAAGCACTTATGATTTAGGGCACACATTGTGCTGGGTTCCTCCTCCAAGTCTCCTGCTTTTCCTTTCCCCGTGTTACTCCTCTCTGAAAATCTCAACTCAAAGTACAGTGTCTGGCACACAGAAGAATGGAATGAGGTCTCCCTGGTGCTCTGAGTGTATGGTAGTGAGAAGAGTAAATTTTATAATTTTGCTTAGGATTTCAGAAGTGATGGCATTGGATTATACTGGTTCCTAGCTTTAGACTCTCCACTGTGTCCTTTGCTATTCCACTGCTCTAACACAGCCCAGCAGCCAGTGGTTATCACTTTTGCCTCTCATGTCTTGGCCTCCTACTCCAGTCTGGTTTGTTCCAGTCCACCGAAGTGGGTGAGTTCAGACTCCAGACTTCACTCTTCCTAGGCCACCTCATACTTCCTTAGGTCCTCACAGCAGTGGGGGGTGGGGGGTGGGGGACAGCCTTCTGGTCTGTACTTAAATGTGACAGAATCCTATTGGAACGGCGTATCTGTGGTTATGGGGCCGCCACACTGCATCCAGAAATGATGATGAGTGTTCCCAAGGGATGTGATTATATTTGCACACTTTTGTTCTAAGATAGGTTATGGGCTTACAGGTATTTATTATTTCATATGTCAGAGATATTTACATACTAAGAAAGGAAAGTAGACCATCCTGACGAACATTGAGAAGGACCTGGGACAGAAACTGAGGGAAGGTGAGGCATCCCTTCCTGGCTCAGCCCCAGCAATCTTGGAGACATCAAAGATGGAGAGCAAGCACTGCTGGGAAAGAGACAAAAGTGTTGACAAGTTGCGCTTCATAGACTTGATGTTCTGGGTCACTGAGTGTGCCCTTAAAATGTGGATTCAGCTTCAGTAGGTTGAGGTTAGGCCTGATCTTACATTTGATGTGTTGAAGAATTAAAAACTACTGAAATTTCTGGCTCAGGTACCTCTTCCTGACCTCTCAGGTCTCAGAAGCAGCTGGCTGCAACATTTGCTCTCTGCTAGTGACAAAGGAAGGACTCAACTAGGACATCTTCCCAGATAAGACTTGTGTGGTTGTTGGTGTAAATAAAGCCAGAGTTAGCTTGGAGCATCCATGCAACTCACAGGAGGAGGAAGGGAAAGGCTGCTCCACTGAAGTATAAAATATAATGAGCCCTTTGTATCCAGGGAGCTTGGTTCCAGGGTACTTACTACCCCCCCACCTGCAGATTCCAGAGTTGAAGGATGTTTAAGTCACTTATATAAAATGGTATAGCATTTGTACATGCACATCTCTGATAGATTTTAATCATCTTTAGATTACTTATAATATCTACGACAGTATAAATGCTCCATAAATAGTTGCTGTACAGTATCATTCAGGTCCATGTTCAGAATTATTTTCCATCTAGGTTGGTTGAATCCAGGGATGTGGAATCCATGGAAATAGAAGGATGACTGCACAGAGAATCTCATCCTGCACTGCAGAGTTTTCCTCACCTTGGTAGTTGATGAAGACATAAGCTGAACGGTCCATGCAGCCTAAAGAGAAGCTTGCTGCTTATCCACTCACACACAGAAAATGTGGAGTTAGTTCCTGTGCCATGATGGCTTATGGGTAAACTGCTCTGCCAAGCTGCAAAAGAGTCACTTTGTGAACTCCTTATGCTAATGAATCAGTATGCTTTTTACTAAGAATGATTATCAATAAATGAAGATCTATCAAATATTTGGTAAAAGAGAAATACCAAGATGTGTGAAAGCATAACTGACCAGAACAAAAAAAGGGCAGCAGAAGAAAGGAATTTGATCCCAGTTACTTTGGAGGCTAATGCAAGAGGACTGCAAGTTTGAGGACAGAATGGGTAACAGTGGGACTGTGTCTTAAAACAAAAACTCAAAAAGGGCTAGGGAAGTAGCTCAGTGATAGAGCAGTTGCTTAACATGTGAGGTCTTGTGTTCGGTACTGGAAAGAGAGAGAGAGAGAGAGAGATTAAAATCAAATTAATCTCAGAGAGATTCAAAGGAATAGTGTATTCATAAATAAGAATAGGCTACCATGAAAATAGAACAAGCTGAGAATATGAAAGAGTTCTTGAGAAATAAACATTCATTTCTCAAGTAAATTAAAAAAAATAGAATCAAATCATTCACATGGTTGAAAACTAACTTAGTGATCTGGAAGATGAAGTTAAGACAGTAGGTCAGAATGTAGAGAGTGACAGGAAAGGAAAACATAGCAGAGATGTTGAGATGGAGGTTAGATCTAGAAAGCTATTAACACACAGCTAATAAAACATGGGAAAACAGAAAATAGAGGAAAATAAAAAATAAGACATAATTTTCCTGAACAAAAACAACTTTTTAAATGAAAAATACTCAGAAATACTCAATTGAAATAAAAGTATTCCAATACTATAAGCTCGCAGAGTGAATTAATAGGATACCTACAAAAGATAAGCTTCGGATTGTCATCACGCCTTTTCTTTTGAAATATTGATACTAGAAGACAGAGGAACAAGACTTCAAAGTTCCCAGGGAAAGTTCTTTTGAACCTAAATTTTATAATTAGCCAAACTATTATTCATGAATGAGGCAAATTTCTCCCTTTTTATCCTTCCTCCTATGAAACATGAATACAACAAATAAAAGGATTGACTAAGGAATGAAATAAAATGTTTCAAATTGTCAGATCTAAAAAAAGGCCTAGAAAAGCATTGATCCAAATTAGAATAAGGAGAATAGGGCGCAATGATTGAAAAATGTCTTTAAGAAAGCTATCGATTAGTAAAATATATCTAAATATCTGGAAGATCTTAGATATATGAAAATGTTAAAGGGGATCAGACTATGACAACCCCAGAAAATGGTACTTGGACACAGCAATTACTTGAGCAAATACAATTAAGAAAGCAAACATAGGAGAACCCCTCTGTTTCCTCCCCTGCTGTCTAAAATTGGGACATAAATTTCTTTGTGAAAGTGTCTTGGCTTTTGTATTAAGACATTCTTAACATGGCGATGGAGATGGCACCGCGATGCATCTGCATAAAGAAAACTCACTAAAAACGTGTCCACCATTAATTTCGGACTCCCATATGTATGTATATATTTTTTATTTTTTTATTTTTTTTTGGTACGGAAGATCAAACTCATGACCTCGTGCTTGCCAGGCAGGCATTTGTGCTGCTGAGCTATATCTCCCGCGGCCTCCCATGTATTTATCTTTCATTAATTTCCTTCCTAAGTTGAATTTATCTTCCCACAATCTACAGCTCCTAGAAGCTCTTTTCACTTTGCCTTGTCACTTCTCATAATTTTTGCCTTTTTAAAAGATGACATAAAGCCATTTTTAGCTGCTTATTTGGGTTCCTCTTCTTTGCTAGGAAGGACTTTGAGCATATAGCAATTAAAACATTAACATCAAACAAAATTTGTATTCCTTTTTTTTCCCGTTAGTTTATCTACTATCAGTCTAATTTGCAAGCCCTAGCCACGTAACGTAAGAGGGTAAAAGAAAATGTTTTCCCCTTTCTTAGAAGTTAAATGTTTATTCTGTCAAATAGAACAAAAGAAACAGCAACAACAAAACTTTAGGACTTATGATGAAGCAAACTGAAATGTGATATAACTTGGAAAACAGAAGTAGTGTAAGTGAAAATAATCTACTTGTTCACTGTTTTTGAATGGGCGTTTTTGGTAATGTATAATCCTTTTTCTGTCCTATGGGCCTAATATTACTTGATTTGGCAATTATAATACTATGCATATTTCTTATTTTTAACGTTTTCAATTTCTTGTCAAGCTATAGACAAAATGCAAAAAACTGACTTAAAATTACAGGTCAGAGTGCAAATGCTATAAGCCTGGATATTAATCATCTGGAATTTGGGGTGGGGGAAAGAGTGAGAACTCAGGCTTGTGGCTGAGAATTCCTTTCCTCATCTTACAGAATCAGGAGTACTTTCAAAAGTGGATAAATTAAGAAACAGAAATTTGTGCATCTTATTTAAAGTTATGTATTTAACTATTAAACTCCTTAAAATAGTAATGCAACTAATGAGAATTGGAGGGTGAAATACAGGTGAAATAAGTAGATTAAGTGTACTGAATTTCCTATCTTGCACTGCAGGACACTGATACATGTTAGTGGAAGCTGATAAAGCTACTAGAAATACAGGCACAGATGTGTGGCAGTTACACGGTACTGAAGGCCTAAAACTAGAACTAATTACAAACGATGACTTCTGGGAAGAAGAATTAAGGATAGGAAAGGGACTTTCAGCCTATTAGAGGAAGAGATACTTTTACTTTCATTTGCACCAGTGGGTCCTCTTTGAGTTGTATTTATTTTTCTAACATATGGTGATCAGCCTTTTCTAAATATTCATGAGTGTATTCACATTCCTCCTAGTGATACTTTTTCCTTGGGATTGGAGACTGTGCTCCCTGTTATTCAGGCTATGTATACTGGGTCTGTAATGCTCTCAACTTAAGCTGCTTTAAGAACTCTGAGGTCACCAGGTATCCTGGGAAACCCGGTGTAATTGGAGAAAATGCTTTCCTCCAGAGACACCCTGGTAAGCCTGCCTGGGTTAGGTCACAGGAGGACAATGTCCTTCAGTGCCCCAGCACTGCCCGTCATTCAGGAGGAGTCCCTGGGAGGAAGAACTTCTCAGAACACAGGGTGGTGGGTTGCTCTGGGATAATTCACCTGCTGTTGGACTTAGACTGTATCTTTTTGTAATTTTCAGAATTCTTTCCTTGGGGTGCTCTGCCAGCCAATTTCAACTGAATTAATAGGGAGAGATTCATCGTTGATTGGCCTGTCCCAGGGCCAAGTCCCTCACTTCAGATCTGCCAGTGAGTGTTTCAAGATGTAGTACGAGGAGGTTTCGTTCATGGGTACCCACAGTAAGCCTCCTGGACTGCATCCTGGCATTCACAAATCTAAGTCCTGAACATCAGTCTTTACAGCTCAGCTGGGCGGCCTGGGGCAGTGCTGGTTCAACCTGTGCAGACCATCGTCATCACTACTCTGAGGCTTCTGCCAAACAAATGATAGGCGGATTTTCTGGCAAGAATCGTATTTCTGATTGCATCTGGCCACTCATCGAGAGCTGGGAATTTGCCTAATCTTGTCTATTGGCCTATGATGGATCATCTGTTGTCATTTGATTACAGGTTTCCCATCCCACAACTCATCCCATTCCTCCTCCACATTCCTCAGTTCACTCTTACCCTCAAAGATATCATTATGCTCCAACCTCATCTCATAATTGTAATTAATTCCAGTGTGACTCAACAGTTTCCAAAACAGCACTGAAGAAATACTCCTTGGAACATTAACGATTGGGGGAGTCGCTGAATCATAACAAAGTAGATTGCCAGAGATCATGAGATTACGCTCTGTTGCTCTCTCTACATGGCCAGATGGACAACTGAGGCACAGAGAGGTTTGTTAGCTTGCCTAAGATCTTACAGCAAAAAGTCCCCCTAAGTGCATCTGGAATACAGACCATCCAGAAATATACAAGAGGTAGAGGTCTTCTGAGGACAACGAAAAAATAATTGCAAATTCTGATAAGTATGTTGGAACTACCACCCACATACAGTAAACAGTTGGCTTCTGTCTCCACTGAGGGCAAGATATGGAGCCAAAAAAAAAAATGTTCTTAATTACAGCTGTTGGAAATGAATTTATATGAGAACAGGAAGTGCTTCATTTTAATATTTCAAGCTCAGATACAGTGAATGGTGGAAAAGAGGAGAAACTCCTTTCCTGGAGGACTCTAAACATTGCGTGGTGCCCTTGTACAGGGTGG
>RJWT010021184.1:0-17689 GCA_004365215.1 Cuniculus paca | reverse complement strand
ACTTGTCTAATTTACCGGAAATGTACTCAAATAAATTATGTCATTTCTACCAGTTTCACAGCAACAGTGAATCTTGGAGCCAGGCAGCACTTTTTTAAGTCTGTATGTTCCCACTCAGGTATAGTGGTAAAGATCCAAAAATGATAGCAATGAAATTTTAGTAATTTCAAGAAAAGCATTGGAAATATTTTCATGATGCAGAATTTCAGCATAAGCATAACACATTGTCTAAGGGTTCAGTTACTGCGGATATATATTCCTTTCCATTTGCAGTGCTATCATCCTTACAGCAATTTAGAGTGGGACATTGGCAAGAATCATCATCAGAATGAAAGAACCATATGGAAGCCCAGATGAGAAAGTTTTCACTAATAGAATGGCAAACTGAAGGAAGGCTGAACAGAGAGTCCAACTAGACAGCCACATATCCAAAACCAGTTTTATTCTCATTTAGAAGTGGGGCAAAGGGTTGTGCTACAGATATACACCACACATCATGTGACTTTAATTAAGTCAACATGCCCTAGGTCAACCATCCTGAGCTCTTTTTCTCTACCTCATACCCATGTGTCCAGATACCAGGCACATATTTTAACTGGGTTGCTCATTGTAATTTCAAAATCAGTAAGGTCCAAATTATTGCACCCTGACTCTTCTCCTGTAAACCAAAATTACCTTCTTAACCAAGAATCTTTTTTTTTTTTTTTTTTTTTTTTTTGCATCACCAGGGATCAAACTGGCAACCTTGCGCTTGCAGGCAGACACTTAGGCCACTGAGCTAGATCCCTGGCCCTTGTCTTTTTGAGACAGGGTCTCACTATGCCATTCAGACTGGCCTTGAGCTTACTTTGTAGTGCAGTCTGGTCTCGAACTCACAATGCTCCTCCTGCCTCAGCCTCCCGAGCGCTGGGATTACAATCATGCGCCACCAGGCCCGGCTTAGTCATAGAATCTTAAAACTATTTTTGTGCTTCATATATTTCATTTACAAAGTCCAGATTTTTTAAGTAGTAATTTTATCCTCCCTTTATCTTTCTTTTTAATTGTGATGATCATAGACCAACATTGTTTTATTAATATCTTAAATTCAATTAAGTTAACCACCCACTATGTCTCAGGTCCTCTTCTCATCGTCAGAGAAATAATTATAGACAAACTAGATAAGACTAGCCAGTATTTACATGACACTTACCATATGCTGTGTACTATTCCAAGAATTTAACATAATCTCACTTATTCAAGAAATTTTAAAATGTTTCAGATAAAAAAGATGGATTTATGTACATTAAGTAAGTTTTTCATGATTTCACCCCTGAGTTTGGATTTGAATTTGATGTCTAGCTCTAGAATTCATGCTTGGAGTTAATCCATTCAATATTTTTTGCTTATAGAAATGTCTATTGAAATACATTCGAGACTAAATAATTTATGGATACAAATAGGATTGTAAACTGTGATGATTGTTAGAAAGGAGAAATAGAGCCATTACCACAACTCTTGCAATTATTACTTGAAGAAGTAAAGAAGGATCTTTTAGATTCTTCCTTAAAGAAAGCACATGTGTATAACGCCATGGAGCTGGAACCAAATATCTTGGAGAGCTGGAAGACCATGGGCCACAAATCAAAACTTCCGAGTTGTGCAAGTAAGAAACCAGATCTGGCATCTCTTTTAAAGTTGTTTCAGAATTTGTTTTGTTTTAATGTGAAGGGTAATTATGACAGTTAATTTTATGAGCCAATTTGACTGGGAGGAAGGATACTAGAGATCAGGGCATGCTTTATTTTAGAGTATGTCTAAGAAGATGTTTCCAGCAGGCATTAATCTTGAACTGGTAGACTGAGTAAACCTGACCCAACCTAACCAGTGTGTGTGAGCTTAATCCAATCTATTGGGGGTCAAAATATAATTTTTAAAAGTGGGAAGTGTGAGTTTCCTCTTGTCTTGTGCTGGACAAAGACAATAAAACAATTATCAAAAGCATTGAGAAGCACCCGATTTGACTTCCCTTCAGACACTGGTGGCTCTGAATTCTCAGGCATCTGGTCTTAGACTGAATTACACCACCACCTCTTTGGATTGATAAACCAGGAGCTTAATAACTCCCATACTCATATGAATGAATTTCTAAATGAGCAACCCCGACTAGAACAATGAAGAAATTTTTTATGCCAAAAGGTGACATTACTTGATTTAAATTTTAAGATCACTGAACCTTCTATGCACCAATCAAAAGAGGGTAGCATGGTTTGCTTTTAGGAAACCAATCACATGTTATCAAAGGAGGGCAGTTTGGGCCAACATGATTCTAATGGCACAGATGCAAAGAAGTACACAAGTAAAAGATAAATTTTAAAGGTAAAAGGACAAGAGGGTATCATAGATACTGTTGATCTCCTAGCCCTAAATATCATCATTCATGGAGACAGGACAGGCTAACCCGAAGGGAGTAGTACTGGATTTCAGCATGATAATCATGTACTTAAATTTAGACTTACTGGTATCTTTTAGATATATGGACAAGTTTACTAGAAAATTAGATTATATGAGCTGGTCATAAAAATGTAAGAATCATCTCAATATTTTCCCTGTAAATTTATAGGATGGGTAAGAGTATACAGTAGAAGTATGCAGTGAGAGAAAAGAACATATAGCTTCTAATCTTGATTAATATAAAGCTAGGCAGGGTGCATGAGGAAGTGCTGCAGAAATCCTTTTGGGAAATCTTGCAGTGGGAGGGATTCTTTTATACAGTTTAGAAAATTGTCTATGAATATTCATCAGTTGCATAAAACAAAAATGATAAAGTATTGGATAGAGGCAGCTGGTCTAGTAAAGGAGGCTAGAAAGAAGGAGTTAGACGATCTAGATTTGATTTACCGTCCAAACCTTCATACTTTTTATCTTACCCTTTCTCACTTTCTTTACAATTTACAAGTCTGTATTGTTGGTAAATTGCTTCTCTACTTTGGTGTAAAATCATATATCCCATTAAGAAATATGCTAATCAAAATATCACTAATCCAGCACACTGCTCGTTATTTTCTCTTACTATACAAATGTTTTAGTAAAAGGCAATATTAAACTTTATTAACCACTTTTAGATAAAAATAATGGTCCAATATGAATGTAGTCAAATAACAAATGTTCCTATGACTACTGTGTATCTCTTAGGTGCTTATTCTGAAAATAGCAGAAATACTTTTATTGATAAAGAAATGGTTAGCACAGAAGAAATCACATTACGTTCTTTTTACAGTGAGGGCTTGTTATTAAGATTATGCATAGAAATTAAAAATAACAGGTTTGTTACAAAAGAGGACCTCATTCAAGCTATTTTTCATTTCTCTGCATCCACGACATTAAAACAGAAAAGTGCTCGCTTCAGCAGCACATATATTAAAACAAACAGAAAAAAATGTCTACACAGACAAAAGACCAGACATTACAAAGAGCAAGGAGAATCATTATGGTAAAAGAAAAACAGTGGAATGGAAACTAAACCGAAATCAGTGTGGAATGTTTGAAAGAGCCGATGGGCTCAACAGTGCAAGATGTTTTTGTCTTTAAGACATTATCTGCTGTAAATGTATCCCATTTCAAACCCACATTGCCTGACTAATTTACCTTTGTCTAGACTTCATCTGTTCTTCCCTACATCCATGAAAATGAACTCATGAAATAGATTCAGAATTTATTTTATTCATAACAAGGCAAAGCACAGGGGAGAACAAAGGCAGTCATAGCCTTTTCCTTTTTCAGTTGCCACAGTGAGGAACATTGTAGAGAATGTCTTAAACTCATTGATTCAATCAAGTATTGGACAAGAAGATGTAGTGCTGAGGAAGCATGCTTTTCTGCCTTAATCTACGCCCTCAGCTATAAGTGATATTTTCAAATCTTGTTCTCCTTAAGAATATTTTGATGAATATGTTGTAATGATAAAGGCTAAAACTGATTGCTAATACAATGATCTATCTTGAATGTAATAATCTACTTAAAATGACGCTAACTTGGCCCTGCTATTATGAGTTTGTAACAACTACAGAAGTCACAGAGAAAAGATTAAAGAGGCAAATCTTGACACAGATTTTTCACTGTTATTGCTGCTGTTGCTGTTGTTACTATTGTTGTTATTATTTTAACTTATTGTGCTAAATATCAGATCAGTAAGACACATTTATTTATTCTATATGGGATGAAAAAATTAACAAAATATGATATTTGGAAAAATTCAATCTAACAGTCTAAATATTCATAATTATATACAATTTGAAGTGAGTTTAGGTATCAGAATAAATATAAAGGAATGATTGATGTTTTTAAAACTTCAAGGAAATACAATAACTTGAGTTTTATCTGATAGAGGAAAAAGGAACAAAAGATTATTTTGTAGATAATGAATGAGTGACTTACTAAAGCCTTAGCAGACAGGCATCATGCCTAATGGACTCAAAATAAGGTTCAATTATGCTTATGAAGGCTTTTGAAAGTGCATTTCTCTCCCATGCAAAATGCATACGATGATGAAAGCAATAAAACAAGATCTAATTTCATACTCAAAAAAAAACCCATAAAAGTGTAGAGAAAGATCATTTTGATAAAAAGAAAACCATTAACCAACCTAAAACAAGGATTCATCTTTGTGTGTTTTAGTCGCTATACAAAGTAAAAAATGACAACGCACTAGAAAGATTCTTGAACATGAAGCCAAGAATGATGGAGTTGGCCTCCAGGCAAGTAACAACTCCAAGTCTTATTATTTTAATACCATAGGTTGTATTCTTTCTGTTCTGAGAATTTTCCATGTTCCTTAAATTCTCAAAATAACTACAATGCAAAGATTAGTATTTTAGTTATCAAGTATTATATATTACATTTTTATATACATTTAATCATCAACAATACTGAGACTCAGGAAGACTTTTCAAGTGATAGTAGTGGTATTAGTGATTGTTCTTTTTATTTTATTTGTTTCTTATTTTAAAGAAAAAAACAATAAAAACGAAGGTACAAAATTTCAAAATAAGATTGTAGGAGAGTAACAATGGTTAGTACATTGTGTATTATTATCTTCAAAGTAGTTGCTCGTATTACAAGATATAGTCATGAAATATTGATCAACAATATAGGCACAATCCTTTCTTTTCAATGAATTAATAGCAGTTAGTAGTACAATAATCATATTAACTATCATATTTTTTTTCTTTTCCTTTCCTTATCTTTCACCCATCCCAGTTTCTCTTTTCTTTTGAACAGGTTCTTCCCATTTCACAATATCTATTATACATTTTGGATCTTTTTTTTACTTTTTCAGCTTCTTACAGTAGGGAAACAATATGATATTTACAAAAGCGAGTCTGATTTTTTTCACTTATGAGTAT
The DNA here is from genome assembly GCA_004365215.1 of Cuniculus paca. Classification (NCBI taxonomy): domain Eukaryota; kingdom Metazoa; phylum Chordata; class Mammalia; order Rodentia; family Cuniculidae; genus Cuniculus; species Cuniculus paca. The sequence continues at coordinate 12,305 of RJWT010021184.1, read as the reverse complement.
GGTCTCAAGTTGCAACTATTTACCTATAAATGTCTCAGATTTATCCTTCTTTATAGCTGAGTAGTACTCTATTATATAAAAATACCAATAAATAAATAAATAAATAAATAAATAAAAATACCATATCTTTTTTATCCATTCCTCTGTTGATGGGCATTTGGGTTGTTTCTGAGACTTAGCTATTATAAATTGTGCTGCTGTAAACATGGGTACACATATATCACTGTAATATGATGTTTTTAATTCTTCTGGGAAAATACCCAGTAAGGTATAGCTGGGTTGAATAAGACCTCTAATCCTAATTTTTGAGGAATTTCCACACTGATTTGCATAGTGACTTACCAGTCTACATTTTTACCAACAGTGGAGAAGGGTTCCTTTCTTCCCACAGCCCCTCCAGCATTTGTTATAGGTTGATTTTTTGATGATTGTAATTCTTAGTGGAGTGAGGTAGAATCTCAATGATGTTTTAAGTTACATCTTTTCAATGACCAATTATGTTGAACATGTTGAAATTTTTTTCATATATTTATTTTCTATTTGTATTTCTTCATCTGAGACTTGTGTGTTTATCCCATTTTTGGTTTGGGTCTTTGAATTTGGGAGGCCTGATTCTTTTCAATTTTTTGTTCTAATTTACATCTTTTCAATGGCCAATGACATTGAAAATTTTTTCACATATTTATTTGCTATTTGTATTTCTTCAAATGAGACATATGTGTTTGTCCCATTTTTTGTTTGGGTCTTTGAATTTGGGAGGCCTGATCATTTCAATTCTTTATATGTTCTAAATAGAAGTCCTTTGTCTGAGGGAAAGTTGAGTAAATTTTTTTCCCATTCTATGTGTTGTCATTTCACTATTTTGATGCTTTCTTTTGATGTGCAAAAACTTTTTAATAAGATAACATTCCATTTCTTCATTCTTTGAAGTACTTCTCATGCCGTTTGGGTTTTGTTCGTGAACTCTCTGCCTATACCTATGTCTTCAAGATTTCTACCTACCTTTTCTTGTAGTAGATTTAGTGTTTCTGTTTTAATATTATATGTGTGATCCATTTTGACATTAGTTTAGTGCATGGTGATAGCCAAGTGTCTAGCTTAATCTTTGGCATGTGGAAAGCACCATTTATTAAAGAGGCTTTATTTCTGGCAGTGAACATGTTTGGCTCATGTCTCAAAGATAAGTTGGGAGAATGTCTTTGTATTTGTGTCTGCATCTTATCTGTTCCACTGATCCTCAGGTCTGTTTGTTTGTTTGTTTGTTTGTTTGTTTTTTCTTGTACTATGCTGATTTTGTCACAGTAGCTTTGTAGTATAATTTCAAGTCAGGGATTGTGATGCCTCCTGCCTTGCCTACATTGCCCAGGATTGCCTTTGCTATTCTAGGTCTCTTCTGTTTCTAAATTAATTATAGGAATGTTTTCCCTAGATCTGTGATGTTATTTTGATCAGGATTGCATTAAAAATTTGTATAAGTTTTGGGAGTATGGTAAGTTTCACAATGTTGGTTCTTCTTATCCATGAGTAAGGGGTATCTTTCCATTTTCTGAAATCCTCTTTAATCACCTTTTTCAAAGTACTGTAATTTTCAATGTATCAATCTGTAACATCCTATGTTGGATAGAGTCCTAAGTATTTCATATTTTTAGATGTTATTTTGAAAATATTGTTTCTGTAATTTCCCTCTCAGTGAGTTTGTTCTTTGTGTATAAGAATGCTAATGATTTCTGAGTGTTGACTTTGTATCCAGCTATGCTGCTGAATTTGCTTATTAACTCTAGTGGTCTTTTGATGGAGTATTTGGGGTCTTCTATGTAGACTATCATGTCATCTGTAAATAATGATAATTAAATGTCTTCCTTTCCTATTCTTATTCCTTTTGTTTCTCTGTTTTAGCTCTGGCTAATGTTTCCAGGACTGTATTGAATAAGAGTGATGACAGTGGACACTTTTGTCTTCTTTCTAGAGTGAAAGATTTCAGTTTTTCAATTTATTATAAGATTGACTATTGGTTTTATCATAGATGACTTTTATTAGATTGAGGTAGAGACAATGTATTCCAATTTTCTGTAGGGTTTTTATCCTGAGTGAGTGTTGGATTTTATCAAAGCTTTTTTTACATCTATTGAGATGATCATGTGATTTTTGTCTCTTGTTCTGTCGATATGGTGTATTACATTTATTGATTTGTGTATGTTGGGCCATCTTGCAATCTTGAAATGAATCCCCTGTGGTCATTGTGTATAATCTTGTTGATGATTTGCTGCATTCTGTTTACGAGTATCTTGTTCAGGATTTTTGCATCTATGTTCATGAGGGAGATTGGTCTGTAGTTCTCTTTAGTTGGTTGGTCTTTCTGTGGTTTTGTATCAGGGTAATATTTGCCTCCAGGAATGAGTTAGGGAGTATTGATTCCCTTTCAATCTCATTAAAGAGTTTGAGAAGTATCAGCATTAAATCTTCGCTAAATTTCTTGTAGAATTCAGTCATGAATCCATCAAGACTTGAGATTTTCTTTGTTGGTAAATTTTTAATTACAGTTTCAATATCATTAATGAATACTAGGTCATTCAGAAATTTTATATTTTCTTGGTTAAGCTTTGTCAATTCATACATATCTAGGAATCTGTCCACTTCTGTATTTTCCATCCTGCAAAGGTAAAGATTTTCAAAGTAAGTATTGATGATGATTTCACCCTTTCATTCCTCAATGCAGGAACCTGAGTCTTATCTTTTTTTTTTGATAAGGTTGGTTAAAGGTTTATTAATTTCATTCATTCTTTCAAAGAAACAACTCTTTGATTGATTCTTTGTGGTGTTTTCTTGATGTCCATTGAGTTAATTCCTACTCTGATCTTTATAACTTACTCCTTTCCATGGGCTTTAGACTTGTCTTGATCTTTTTTTTTTTCTAGAAGCTTGTAGAATAATACTATGTTGTTTATTTGTGCTTATTCTATTTTTCTCATGTGATAATTCACCATTGTAAATTTTCCTTTTAGGACTGCTTTCATCACATTCCATAATTTCTGGTATGATACATATGCATACTCATTTAGTTGTAGATACTGTTTAATATCTTTCATTTTATCTGTGACTCATTGGTTGTTTAGGAGATCTTTATTTAATTTCCATGTGTTTTTGAAGTTTTTCACCATTGATTTCCAATTCCATTTTACTATGGTCAGATAACATACATGGGATGATTTCACTTCCTTTGCATTTACTTAAGCATGTTCTATAGGCTAGTACATGGTCTATTTTAGAAAATGTCCCATGTGCAGCTGAGAAGAAAATGTATTCTGATGATGTTGGGTGGAATACTCTGAAAACAACTAAGTCCATTTGTTCAGTTTTCGTTTTGTTTGGATATTTCTTTGTTGATTTTTTTAACATCAATCTATGTCTTTCTGACAATGGGGTATTGAGGTCTCCTGTTGCAATTGTGTTACTGCTTACTTGATCTTTCATGTCTATTAATAATTGCCTTATATAGTTGGATGCTCCTGCATTAGGTGCATACATATTTATGATTGTTATCTTTTCCTTTTGAAGTTTTCTCCTAACAAGTATGTAGTAACCTTCTTTATCTCTTTTGAACATTCTTGATTTGAAGTTCACATTGTCTGCAAACAGAATAGCTATTCCTATTTTTCCTGGGTTCTTATTTCATGGAAGATCGTTTTCTATTCTTTAACTTTCAGTCTATGAATTTATTTTTGAGTTAAATGTGTTTCTTGTATACAGCATATTGTTGGATCTTCTTTCCTGATACATTCTGCCAGTCTGTTTATTTTGATTGATAAATTAAGGCCATTTATATTGATGGTTATAACTGATATGTATTGGCTTATCTTTGTCATAGTATTTTTCTGTTGTTGGTTCCCTGCTTTCCCCCTCTGTTTAATTGCTTGCCCTCCTGATGGTTTATTACTATTTTCGTTCTTGGAATTGTGGTCATTTTTATTGTCTCTGTGTAGAATATCTTTTAGTACTATTTGTAGGTTTTGTTTGGTGGTCATGAATTTCTTTAGTTCTTTGTTGTGGAAGCATGTTATTACTCTGTTAGTGTTGAAAGATATTTTGCAGGGTACATCAATCTGGGTTGGAAGTTGTTTTCTTTCAGGACAGGAAATATTTCGCTCCAAGCTATTTTTGACTTGAGAGTTTGTGTTGAGAATTCTACTGTGATTCTGATGAGTTTTCCTTTACAGATGATCAATTTCTTTTCTCTAGCAATTTTAATATTCTGTTCCTGTGCTTAATTTCTGGAATCTTATTACGTGTCTTGGTGTTGTTTTATTTTGGTCATGTCTTTCTGAAATTCTTTTTTTTTTTTTTTTTTTGTGGCACCGGGGATTGAACTCACAACCTCATGCTTGCCAGGCAGAAGCTTAGGTCACTGAGTTAGATCCCCGGCCCTTGTGTTTTTGAGACAGGGTCTCACTATGCCATTCAGGCTGGCCTTGAGCTCACTTTGTAGCCCAGGCTGGTCTCGAACTTGCAACGATCCACCTGTCTCAGCCTCCTGAGTGCTGGGATTACAGGGGTGTACCACCACACCCGGCTGTCTTTTTGAAATTCTATGTGCTTCATTTATTTGGAGATCAAAATCTTTATCTACATTTGAGAAGTTTTCTACTAATACTTCTGTGAAGAATTTTTTATGGCATTTCTGCTGTCTCCAGGATTCTCATTGATACTAGTCAATCTTATGTTATTCTTTGCTTCATCTTGTAGCTGTTGGATTGATATTTCATGATCTCTTGCTATTTTTAAGATATCTTTCTTTTCATAATAACTAGCTGCAATTCTACCTTGAATATCTGAAATTCTATACTTTCCTTTCAATCTGTTGCATATGTATTCAATAGAGCTTTTAATCTTTTGGATTTCTGTTTGGATTTGTTTCATAGATTCCATTTCTTTCCTATTTTGGATATTTTTTGTTTCCAACAGTTTTCTAAGCTCATCTATTCTTTTAGCTGTGTCTTCTGTAATATCTTTCATTTTAAGAATCATTTCTTTTTGTACCTGAGAGATTATTTTCTCTGTAGCTTTTTCCAATAGTTTTTTTCACTTCTATTATTATCATTTCAGAAAGGTCTTGTGTTTGACTTCCAATTTCATCTATCTCACTGAGTTCTAGGCTTGTCCTGGGTGAGCTGGGGGTCTGGAGTTGCACTTTGCTTCTGCATCTTGTCATTCTCTATTTATATTTTATTTTGTTTTCTGTGTTGATGATTGGTGATTTCTTATGGCAGATAGCTTTATCACTAGCACTGAGGCTTCCCTAGGAGATGTCTGTTCTTCAGAGATATCCTCTAGATGTAGCTGATTCTTTATAGCTATCCAAGAACCTACCTTATCAATTTATAAAGGTTGCAAAATTACTATTTGGTTCAGTTCCCAATCCTACACTGTGTTGATGATTATGACTCCATACAATCTCAGTGCTATCATACAGCAGAGAAAATTTTTTTATACCAAGTATGACAGCCTGATTAAAGTTGTATAGTTAGTTATAACAATAGTTTCAAGTACAGCTTAACTGCAGACAAACTATGGTAACCATTAACCTGCTACCTCTGTTCACAGGAGCAAACTCTACGTTTATATAACAAAATCAGACATTAACAGTGCACATGTACACAGGTACTTTCACCTTAGTGGAGTGATTTTTCCTTTCTGTGGGGGTGGGGAGGTTAAAATGGATAGGGGATAGGCTAAAGTGATGAATGAGGTCAGATACAGTAGACTCAAGGCTGAAGGTCAAAGGATGATCACTTGAGTGGGAAACTGGAGGAACAGGAAGGAAAAATGAAAAAGCATGTGAAGAAGTAGTCCAAAAACTCTTAGACAATGATTACTCACTTGAAAGTTTAAATTCAAGAAGTAGTTGAGGAAAAAGAGGCGGGTCAATAGAAGAAAATGAAAAAGAAAGGTAAGAAACTTAAAACAGTGAAGTAAAGAAGGAAGAAAGAGAAAATGAAAGAGAAAGAGAGAAAAAAGAAAGAAAAATACCACTGAAAGGAGAGAGGGGAAAAAAATTCAAACATGAAAATAACCACAGAACACAAAACAAAACAAGATGATTTCCAACAAGATAAAAGAGACAACCAATCAGACAAAGGAAAATAAAAGTAGTAAAAAGCCTCTAGTGTTTACAGTTCTATGAGAGTGCCCATGTTAGACCACAGACATGTGCAGGATGTGGAGCTCATCTTGGCCTCTAGATGTGTAGGCTGGGACAGGTCTTCTGTTGGTAGAGTTCCCCAGAGTCGAAGTGCTGGCTCCTTGTTGCATCAGAGGCTTCCAAATTGCTGGTCTCGCTGATTACTCTACCCTCCAAAGATTTGTGTGTGCCTGTGCGCTTGGGGCCCGGCTGTTGTCCTGCGCTTTGGGTTTCAGGTTGGTCCACCCACCAAAGTGTGTGACCTTACACTCTTCTCAAAGGCCCTGCTGTCCCTGGGGCAATGGACGAAGCGAGGAGTGTGGATTCACTCTCTTCTCGCAGGTGTCGCAGACTGTCCTGGGGACAATGTAGGAGATGATCATTGTTGTTAAATAGTATTTAGCAAAGGTTTGGGGACAGCATTTGGAAAATCTAACCAAGTCATTGAACCAATATTGTTTACATGACCAATTCATGATTTTTGTAGGAAATGATCCACTAAAAATGCCAGAATAGTCAATAAGTATTAAGAAAATAGAGGATAAAATATTCACTGTTATGATTTCAGATTCTACACTGCAATTAATGCTTATGAATCCATAATTTAGTTCTTTTTTGGTAACAGTACATATTATGCCACATCAAGCAAAACTACTAAGTTATCAGAAAGTATATTAAAATATTACTACCTTTTCCAATCATGTATCTGTATCAGGATGAATTTTCATCCTAAGCTTTAAAAAAAGCAACACATTTACAAACCACAGTAAATGCGAAAGCCAGTGGAGATTCCTTTTCTTTTCTATTAAACTTATTAAAGCATTTTTCAAATATGTATACAACAGTTTTTATGGATCTTCTTTTAAAGTGTATTACCTATTTTTTCAAGAAAATATATAGTTTAAAATATATTCTTTACTGTTTACTATTTTTAGGTAAGTTAATACCCATATATTTTTTAAACTTCCTCGTTTTAAACTCTAATATATGTGTATTGATAGACACAGCCTTCATCAACCGAAGACACTATGCAGTCCCTCACTTTAAAGTGTGAAGGACTGGGAGACAGCATTTATTATGAAAATATTTAATTACAGTACAATATTGAACCTCAAATCCAAGGATTTAATTGGTAAGCAAATGCAAGTTATTAGAAAGTAGCTCTTATCTGTCTTTTGTGAATCAGTAAACTTAGGAAAGTTAAGGGAAAGTTCTATAAAGGTCATACTTCCTGAGTGATGAAACTTATTTGGTATACACTGACCGAAGCCAATGTTAATGTTCTTTTCCTTTTATTAGTCTGCAATAGGGCTATGTGTCTGAGCAGAGAAAGAAAACTGAAAAGAAATAATGGGCAGATGAGATATTAGTAATAGTTAAAATCCAGCCTTTTCAGTCATTTTGCAGCAGAATTCTTAAAAATGAGTTTTCTAGTCCTTGCTTTTATTCAGACCGAGCAGTAATTTATCAGATCACTTGGCAGGCGATGTACAACTCCCATGAATTCATCAGAGCAGCTGAGAGGTTAGCATCTGCAACTGTGAAGTGAAACTTTAAAACACTGAAATATAACAACCAGAATTTGAATTTAGTACAGTATTACATAATATATCTGCAATAAAGTCACCCAGAATAAAAAACACAAAATCCTTTTCATATTTAAACAAGTTTCTAAAATGTTAAGTATTGTATGAATATGACTTGGATTTTAAAAATTTGTAATTGCTTAAGTAATTATTTTTATTTCATTCAAATAATCATATAGATATAATCATGAGATTATCCAGGTCTTTTATTACTGGAATTATAATAAAACACAATTGGAATAAAATATGAAAAGCAAGGAGAATACATAAAAATTGACAAAAGTTATTTTCTTGGAATAAATATAGCATTAATCATTATTTTCAGAGCCTGTTTTTAAATTGTTGTTACATTATTTTAATTTAACTGTGTTTTTGGTTAAAAAGCCATTAAAATATAGTTTTTAAAAACTGTTTTTGAATTTGAGTTCTTTGTATATCTATAAATGCTAAATATATTGAGAGTCATGATTAAAATATATATATTACTTGACCCAGCAGTTTTCTCTTGGGTATTTTTCTTAAAAGATAAATAATTGACCTTTTACAATAAAAAGAGATTATCTATGTTTACTGCAGCATTGCTTATATTATCAAAATTATGTATAATGAATGAATATCTATCTATAGAATACTATAAAATAAATTAATATTGTAAAGGCACAACTTTTTAGAGAAAAGTGTTAATTGATATTTATAAGTGTTGAATAATAAAGCAGATTAAAAATTGAAATATCCCATCTATCAAAATAGGTATATATTTCTCTTTATGTATGGAAAAAAGATGTTAGGAATTGTTCTTCAAAATATTGAGTTCAGGGAGAACATAGCTCAGTGGTAGAATGCATGCTTACTCTGCAGGAAGCCCTGGACCAATGCCCAGTGTCATCAAAGAAAAAATGAAGGAAGAAAGAAAAAAAGAAAGAAAGTGGTTATTTATAATATGAGGATTTTAGGTGATTCGTCCTATCATTTTGAACTTGGACATTGTTTGAATATTGTTGATGATTCTTTATTATTTTATTATAATTATAAAGATGTTTTCATTTTTAAATATTTAACATTTGAACAAGTATGTGGAACAAATAAGTAACTTGATATTGGCATGCGCAAATAATGGCAATGGAATCAGTTTTCTAGTTGTAGCCTTTGTATAAATACCTGGGGTAATAAATATAACAAACAAATAACACTAAGATTTTAGATTATTTGCATTGTTACTCTTGTTTTTTAGAGATTGTTTCATCAAACTGCATATCAGTCCTTTTACATTAAGTTTAGGTGGAAAACTATGTTTAATATTTGGGTAAATCAATATAATATTTAGTATAATTTCAGTTTTATATCCACAAACTTAAAATATACAGCTATCCAAGTAACGGGTATAAAGAATTTTTGTTTAAAGGGAACCATCAATAGAGGGGATAAAACCAATGTATACTCTTCACTTTGTATATACCACTCTATTTTCTTTACTTGCATATTTCTAATTTATGACAATTTTATATACACAAAAGCATTAGAAGATTTTTAAAATACCAGATATTTCTCAATTATTCTCTGTTGAAGCCTCTATTAACTCAATGTTTTCTGTTTACATTATATAGTATCCTATAGAAAAGGTTTACAAACCATAAAACCAAAATTTTTAATTTCATTTTAATTACTTTCAAACAAAAATGGCAGGTAATAAACTTTTCAAGTAGGCATATCTTCCTCAACCAATTCAAATAAAAATTGTATATACCTATGGACTTCAAAACATGGTTTATTTAGAAAAGCTGATCATTTCTCTTTTTTTAATTTTAAAGAGAATAATACAAAACAAAACAAAGCAAAACAAAACAGAACAGAACAGAGTTAAACACAACAAAGCATTTCAGAATAGAACACTGCAAGCAATACAGGTCTTCAAAACATAACTATAGGAGATTAACAATGGCTACCCTAGTGTCTCTTGTTTTCTTCGAAATCGTTGTTCATACATTCACACACAATAAACTCAAACAAAACAAATAATATAAAACCAGCTAAAACAAAAGAGTGAAAACATTACAGGCCTTCAAATCAGACAATAAGCAATCAACAACTACTGAATACAAACGGTTTCTTTTTTTCAGCAATAGTCTCTATTACCCAATATTAACTTGTTTTCAACTACCAGAGATCTAGTCTCAAACCTATAATGATCCACGTTGTCTTTTCAAAGCTAGCCCACATCTTCCTTTTACTTTGCCCACAAAATTGGATTCAAAATTTTTGCCATGAGCCTTCTGCTACCTCCACGCTGTTAAGCTAACAGCAGTCCATTTCTTTCTAGTTCAAATAGCGTCCCTACACATGCACACATGCACCCACAATCACACTGACAAACAGACACAGCCGTTATCACCCCTCTTTACCCCCTTGAACCCAGGCACTAAAAGCCAGGTCAGACCTGGACACATGGTGTGAAGGACTGACTCAGAAAGACTGCAGTGCTGTCCCATTTTCACTCTCACTAGATGTGCAATCTTGGGCATGTTACTCAATTTTTCAAAGCTTAAGTTTTTACAACAGTGAATTACAGGCAAACTCACTTATCTCCTAGAGTTGTCATGAGAACTAAACAACATAATGTATACAAAGCAACTGTGCTCTCTGCAAAAGAGTAGCTATATATATATATGTATATATATATATATATACATAGATAGATAGAGATATATAGAGATATCTAGATAGATAGATATCTCAAATCATTTTCTAACCAAAATTCTATAGCCACCATATATATATCAAGAACTTTAACCTGAAGACTTACAATTTCTCAGATATTACTTTCTAAAACTAAACAATTTAAAAGTAAAAGAGGCTAATGAGATTGGTATAGTTTGCAATGTCTGTCTCCTTACCTCATTATGATCTTGGTGAAATGTTTGCCAATATAAAATCATGACAAAGCTATTTTATGGGTGTTAACCGTGAGAAAACTACTTCAACCTCAACTTTTTTGGCTTGGTTATCTTCATAGGTCATTTTTTTGTTTTTGGTGGTTTCAAAATTTGATGATATTTCCACTAAATAATCTGGCTTCCTGGGCATTCGTAGCTTTGTGTAATACCATCAAGCTATTAATATTTTACCTAAAAATGATCAGTGTTAATTCTAAATTTTCTTTGTTTTCACTGTACTCTTTTTTTAAAAAACTTCCTTCATTAGTTCCTTACATATTTCACCCTAGAACAGAGTCAATAAAGGGTTCTGAAAGAAAATAATTTTGTTATAGATAAATAGCAGAATTCTTCACATGCTGTTAGCTTGAAAATGATATTTTTGTTTTAATACAAAAAACAAGCATTTTAAATTTTTAGTTTTAAAAGTTTGGTTATGTTTGATATGAATTTCATTTAAATTAATAGGACACAGATTAAAATGTATACCCTATCAGCAAAAGTAACAACTTTTCACTTTTGAGGGGAAAGTAAAAGTTGTTTTCAAGTTTATATTCTAGAAAACTCCATTTTTGCAACATTAATGCACATTTAATGGTAATACATTTTCAGTGGAACTTATTGTACAAAAGCAGTGTCAACTCTTAGCAGTAAATCATGTGCATTTTTAATAAGATTACCTTACAAAATTAAATATTTTAAGGAAAATGGTAATACATAACTTTCTCCAAAAAGCTAATTAAAGATATAATGTTTCAATAGCAAAATTTGACAACATCCTAGGCCCAAATTTGTACAATCTAAAGAAGTTAAAAGATTTTTCTGTTAAAGAGCTTTTTATTTTTTTTCTGACTGCTAGCTATAAATTAAATTACAACTAGCCAAAAGTTAAAACATAATAAAATTTCATTTTGGACATGCTATTTATTGAAAACCCAGATCAACTCAAAATTTATGTTACATTGTTTTAGAGTTGAGTATCATATACAGCAAAAAACAGTATTTCTTAACTTGCAGTTTGTAACAGAAAGATCCAGACACAAGAAATGCCCTGCCCTGTCTTGCCCTTGTCGGTTCAGGTCAGATGTTGAACTTTGCTCAAACATGGTGTTTTTCAAATTTCAATTTCCATTCAGTTCCAGTTTTTAGAAGAGCAGTGGTGCAACATGGTCTAATTACAACAGCACAAAAAATCTCAGCCACATGGTAAACGTTGATCCAAAAACAGATGAGTAACATCAAATTCAGGCCAAAAATCATATCCAGGGAAACCAAAAAGAAAGAAAGAAAATCAAGTAAGTACAATGGAAACTTCTACACTAGTTAAAATCTTAAACCCAAAATTAAGGGTGGAAAGGTTAATATTTTATTAACCATTAAGCACTGAAATTTGGGGAATACAGTGAGTTTTCTGTTTTTCCATAAGGAAGGGAGAGAATTACAAAGTTCAGGAATACATGTTGCTACTTAATAATCTCCAAAACTGCAAGTTATTGAAAGTACAGTCATATTTACAGATAAGCAACTTCCTGTTTACGTAAATCTTTTTCATCAGCATTAGCCTTAATAAATCTAAAGAACATGTTTTTGTATTCACGTCATTATCTGTTCCCT
>RJWT010021183.1:0-17685 GCA_004365215.1 Cuniculus paca | reverse complement strand
ATATCAGGTCAGCACAGGGAGCGATGGTTTTCCGATGAGCTGATCATTTGGAACTCTCAATTCCATCCTTAAGGGCCGCTGGCTTAACTGAGGGCTGACGCCACAGTTTTGCTGCTGAAGCCCACATTCTTTCTAGAAGTTCTCGACTGAGCCCCAGGACCTGGCACTTCTACTAGAGACTTTATTCAAAGATCTTTGAACTCTTTTGTTTGGGGGTGGGAGGTGGGAGGAAGCTGGCTGGTGAGGAGGAGGAGGTGTGGAAAGTGGAAGAAAAGGTTCTGGGGAGGGTGGATCCGGGCCTGGCGATGAGCTAGAATTATGGTCCTGGAAGCACCAGCCTCATTTGGAATACTGATTCCTCTGTGGAGATCACAAAGCAGCCTCTTTTGAGCTGTGAGGGAGGCTATTTATATATTTTGGTCTTCCTTTTAGAATTGCCTCTTATACTGGTGACACGCTAGCTTTGCTGAAGTAGTGTTTAAAAAAGAAAGTAGCAATTATTAACTGTACACTGAAGTTCAGGAATCAGAATAAATGCAGAACAAAAGCTTTTCCATAAGATTATTACTCCCCCTGCCTCGGGGGAATCTGGAATCCTCACATCTAGCTAATGTAGGGTTCTTAAAATAAATTGAATAAAGATTGGTGTGCTCTTGAAATCCATCCCTGTCTTGGGTTTTCAGGGCCAAATTCTGACTTTTGCACTGTGATGCTTTTATGCCTCGTCCTTAGTGCAAAACTAGAGCTGGCGGTGAGGGAGAAGGAGCCACAGATTGAAACAGTTCATCTTAAAGGCAATCTTTCCTTCTCACAATCCTGAATTCGTGGTCTCCTTCCCCATTCCTACCTTGGCAGTTTGTCAAAAGCCTAGAAACAGATCAGAAGCCAGGAGGTTTCAAATTCTCTGAACACATCCAGAGGCTCTCTGGTGGCAGTTGCACAAGAAACCTCAAGTGTAACCAACAAAAAATTTGCTGTCAGCGTCAGCATTGAGCCCCAGCAACCCTCAGAACCACAAGAAATAATGAAATGCCGCTTGTCCTAATCCCCAAAGTTCTGGGGTGGTTTGTTCGCAGAAATAGATGAACAAAACGTAATCTACTAAACTAATATTAAGGATACAGAAATATCACACTTGGAAAGTGTGGTACCTGTACTTTGCAAAATCCAGAAAAATACATTTATAAGCTATGCCTCTAATAATATCCTTTAAAAATTATTCAGTATATAAAAAGAATATATGAAAATGTTCATTGTAGCATTGCTTTTTTTAAAAAAAATCTAATGAAGAAAATTTAATTGCAGGTTTACCCAACTGTGATACCTCCACACATGGGAATGATAGTCTGCTTTTTCAAATGATGCAATAGAAACTCTCTTTTGTAACTCAAGTGAAAACAATGATAAAAATACATACTTATTCAAATATTTATTTTTATGGTACCTAAGCAATACACAGTTACACTTACTTGCCTGCCTTTTGAGGTACAGCCACAGCCTTCCCTGTTTCCTAGAGTTCCACATTTTCTTTTACGTAATCGCATCTAAATTCTACTGCATGTAAAAATTAGACATTTGGAAAACTGGATGAATGCAGCATGCTCTAGATTCTTCTCTCCCTAGGCCTTTTATTATTTCACTACATCTATGTCAGTAGCCTTTTTGTTTTGTTTTTTGGGTTTGTTTGTTTGTGTTTTTTGGTACCAGGAATTGAACTCAGGACTTCAGGAGTTTTCAACCTAGTTTCTATGATTCTTGCTGTACTCTCAATACAATCTTTTGTGCAGTATAATCTTGTGTCACTTAGTGACAGGGAGTCATTCTGAGAAAAGCATCATTAGGTTACACCCTGGTGTGTACTGATACAAATGTAGGTGGTATACCCTACCACGTACCCAAGGCTAGATTGTAATCTTACAGAGCCATTTTTGTATGATGCAGTTCCATCATCACTGACTGAGATGTTGCTATTTTCAGCTCGAGTATATTTAGCTAAATTGTGTAATTTTAGTATTGAGTGTGAGTATCAAGGACATATTTGGGGAAAAACACAACCAGCTTTTGGTCAGAGGATAAGCCAATGGATGGGAGTAGAAGGGCACAGGTATAGGCAGAGCACAACCTGAAGCACTCAGGGAATCCCTGACTTGAGGAAACCAGATACCATATTAAGCTCATAGAGGCCAAGGACACCAGGGGGACCCTGTGTGGGTGGTGAAGTGGGGACAGTAAAAAGGTCATTTGCCGCAAACATGAACACTATGGATGATGCAGAAGCATCATGTTTCTGTGAGGAAACACGGAATGCACCTACATGATGGCAAAAAAAATAAAGCAAGACATGTAACCATGAGGGCAGAGCTAATTGCCGACCAAGTGAGGACAGTTGTTGATGGCAACAAAAACACACACTTGGAACTGAAGAGTGTGACTCCTCTGATTTCAGTTCACTTTTGGTGGACGACTTAGAAGACTTAAACCAGGGCTAAGGAAGAGCTTTGCTCACCACACCTGCTAGGAACTCATTCATGAAGGAGGTGGCAATTACTTCCTTAGGGAATCTCTGTGTGGTGGGATTCACTCATGTAACCACTTCTGCAATCCAAGGCATGTGAATTTTTTCCGTTTTTTTTTTTATCTTTCTAAAACACTAATGATCTAGCACCCCCTTAAATAAAATTTATATCCCTTTCTTGACATCTACTCATGTGAAGCATGAAGTATGAATCACATGAATGATTCTTAGGATGTACTTGTAATTTTTTTTTAAATCATTTTGGTACTTTTTGATAGAAAAGAGACATTAGTTGTCTAAACTACCCAAGCATAAGAAAGGTCATACTGAAATTTTAACTTGGCTTGTGAAGATGTTATGTTTCTTTCTTTTTTTTTTTTTAAGATGTTATGTTTCAATGTCAATTTCTTTAAAGTTTGGATAAATTACAACCATTAAACAAAACAATACAAACGAAATTTATTCAACGCTCACTTCAGGAGCACACCTGAGGTTCCAAACACCAGCCTAGCAACCGGGCACATAGGCCCTATCGTCAAGAGACTCCTGGAATCAAATGAGATTGTCCAACTTTCCAGCACTGAGATGTGCCAGAGTTCTGTGTCCCACCTCTCTCAGGTGGTAGATGACAAAACTGAAGCGTTTGGAGGAATGGACAGCTGTCTTGATGTCATACCAGCTTGGACTTGCCGTTTCATTTTAGTTCCTGACATGTGTTAACCAGGAATGTTAGCAAAACAGAGTGGAGCTGATTCCAACTTACGGCATTGTAGAAAAGGGAGAATGATGGAGCCAGCGAAGTATCGAGCAGTTGTCGGGGGCTTGGGAGGGAAGGAAGACGGGGCGGTGTACGGCAGTTCAACTATTCTGCCTGACGCCGTAACGGGGCATGCAGGTCATTAAGCACTTGTTCAAGCTTGGCATGGTATCAAATGTACTATGCACCAACAGCGAAGCCTAGTATCAACTGTGGACTCTGGGCTCGCGAACTGTAATGAATGAAGCCCTTTAGTAGGAGATGCTCCTAGTGGGGGAGGTTGTGCAGGAGTGGGATCAAAGGGTGCACGTGCAAACACTCTGCGCCTTATATTCAATTTGCTATGAACCTAAAACTGCTCAAAAAAAAAACCTAAGAGTTTATTTTAATAATTACTTGGAATCTTCTGAGTTTATTTGTTTATATGACTACATTACATATGTTTATATGAAGGTCTCAAAATAATTACTCAATAAAAGATGAGCATTTCAGAAAAGAAGACAAGACGGTAAGATAGTCCTGTGGCAGGGACTCGTGTAGATTTGAATCTGCCTCAGCACTACCTTGCCATCCTCAAGGGGCTGGATGGCAGTGAGCCCGGATGCAGGGCTCATCATACACAGTGTGATGGGAGGACAGCAGAAGGCCTGAAGAGTGGGCCAGGATCTGTGTCTTCTCGTTCTTCTCAAGAGGACTAATAAAAATAGAAATGGGGGCAATTCTGAGTTTTTGGTTCGCTTGTTTTTAATAGTTGAATGAGTCACTGCTAGAGATGTTTTTGAGATAGCGCTTCCTCCGAAACAACTTTACCTCACCCTTCAAAGCACATCTCTCCCCTTCAGTCCATTCGGGTTCTTTTTCAGCTTTCACTCAGAAAAACCCAGTGCGCAGGGGCTCCCAGGCACACTCCAGCTCTTTGAGTACTGAGAAGGTGAGGGCCAGGCTTCCTGTTAGCCTGGATCAACCAGGTCTCCCTTGGGCCTGGCTCCAGGAAGAGCAGGCTCCCCATGACACTTTCAGGGCCCAGCTGCATCACTGCAAGCTGTAGAAACACTGCCTGTTGGGCTCACATGTGCTTTTCCCTTCCCACCTCTGCCAAGGACCCTGGGAGCTGGGCCATCCCTGCCCTGCCCACTCCGCTTGGTGGGCTGAGCTGGGGGAAGCATCTCTCAGTGATGTCTCCCAGTGCCATCCATACAGGCCCTGCTGGTCAACAGTGTTGACCCTTGATTTTTTCTGTTGCAACCTGGCCTGTTTGGATAGCCACACTGGGTGGCAGAGATCCAGGATTTCAACAGTTGACTTCTTTATTGGAAACAATATACTTCTTCTCAAGTGGCACAGAACCCAAAGCAGAAACAATCTTGTCCCTAAAGAAGACACTGGGATTACTAGGCCGGAAGGAATGTTTGATCTTATCCTAAGAACTCTTGTTTGCATAGCATTGCTGCTACTGGTGATCCCTCCTCCTTTAGATTCAGTTTCCTGTGTCCTAGTTTTGCAACTCAGAGCATGGTAATGCACTGTGACTTGTGGCTACTGTTCTCAAAAATCCATGTGAACACAAGAAACCACTGATAACCAGGACACATAGCTAGAACCTTTCCCCCAAAATAGCTGACACTAATACCAACTCTTGTTTAGTGTTTGCTGCTCACCTGCTGGCTAGAAGTGGGTTTAAATCCAAGTCTGCCTGACCCAAGAGCCTGAACTTTCAACCATTATGCTATCATACCACCATTTACATGAGCTACCAATGATTGTTCATGACTTCTCCCTCACATGATGGCTTGGAAAGATATTATTTTCTCGTCATTTGGAAAACGAAGAATTGGGGCTCAGAGAAGTTAATAGCTAGCCGGATGTCACACTGCTAACAAGTGATTGGCTTAGATTTCTAAACCCACCTCTGACTCCCTGGCCATGTCCATCACACTACCTCACACTGCCCATCTGAAAAAGGTAACATTCAAACAAAGGGAAGAATTGGGCCTGAAACATGAAAGAAAGTAATTCTGGAGACACATTCAAAATATCAAGGTTAGAAGAAATGATTCAGTGGAGAGCTTTCCAATGTCAGGTTCTAAGAACAATCAACTCACTTAAGTAGATGATGTGTGACCCACTGGATTTGGGGAGGTGACAGATGACCCTGTGGATTTGAGGGTGGTTTGTGACTTTCTGAAATTGGGGGTGATGTGTGACCCCTTGGATTTGTGTACAGACAAAGGAGCTAATGCCTAGGTAGGCAAGATGATTCGCCATGGTCACAGAGCTAGCTGGTGATGGACTCAAATTCTAAGCCTCTTATCTTTTTTCAGCAAAATAAACGGTTATCTCCTTCAGAGCATGGAAAACCTGACATTGCTGCTGCTTCTACATGTGATGTAAACCATAAAAGGCTTGAACTCTTTGTGACTTCAGCATTTTGTCCACAGATGCTCTGGCTTCTAGAATTGAGCCACAGACATGATATTTTAGGTCTCTGTTCTGGCTCGTTCATCTGAAACATAACCTTATGGTGGTATTGCAACAGGGAAGGGAAATGGGGTTACATGGAATTACCAAGACCTAGAGAAGTACCCCCTAAGCCACAGGAGACATGTTGTAAAACCTCTTGAGTACCTGAAACCAAAGATGGTATGAAATCCTACATGTGCAATATTCTGTCATGTACAGTTAGACACCGTGATGGTAAATCTTGACTATCAACTTGATCAGCTTGTGAGATACCTAGGAAATTCGCAAAGTGTACTTCTGGGCAT
The DNA here is from genome assembly GCA_004365215.1 of Cuniculus paca. NCBI lineage: Eukaryota > Metazoa > Chordata > Mammalia > Rodentia > Cuniculidae > Cuniculus > Cuniculus paca. The sequence goes on along the minus strand of RJWT010021183.1, from coordinate 11,648 downwards.
GTCCTGGAGAGTCATAGAGCGGGACCTTTGGGACTATGTTTTGCTCCCTCCTCCTGCTCTTTGCTGCCTGGCTGTCCCATGAGCCACCACATTTTTCTACCACATTTCTGCCTTGGATCCAGTATGGACCAAAACCTGTGTCTTGTCCAATCTTTCTTCTAACCTGAAATCCTGAGCCAAAATAAACTTTTCCTTCTTTAAGTTGTGTACATTATGTATTTTTGTCTGAGCAAAAAAGAGCTGACTAATATACATACCTTTGATAAAGTTTAATTTACAAATTAGGCACAGAACAAGAATAACAATAACAACTTCTAATAAAATAGAACAACTCTAACAATACACCATAATAAAAGTTATTTAAAACTTACAAGTTTCCTATTTCTGAATTTTTCCATTTAATATTTTCATACTACAGTTGACTATGGGTAACTGAGAACATGGAAGGAAAACTGTGGATGAAGGGTCACAGTGGCATGTGCATTTTTTTTATTATTATTATTTTATTTGGGACAGAGTCCCCTAATCATTATGTAGCCCAGGCTGGTCTCGAACTCATAGCAATCCTTTAGCCTCAGCCTCCCAAGTGCTTGGATTACAGGAGAGTGCCACCATGCCCAGATGCATGTGCATTTTAAAACTGGGGTTCCCTCTCACTGTGCACTACCTCACTACCAGAGGTCAGCCTTGGACACCCCAGCAAAAATGTCCAGAGCCACTGTAATGCCAGACACACCTAGCCTTGGTCTAGGAGATCAGGAACACAGAGCAGGAGGAGGGGTGCTGCGTAGAGGCCCCTTTCTCCTAAACAAAGACCCAGGAAGGTCCATGGGGAGAACCAATTCTGCCACAGGGCCGCTGCGTGCTGCGCATCAATAGCCCAGTGATCTCACTAGCACCACTTAGTCATGTTTGTACTTAAACAATCAAAGCTTGACAATTGCAAAAAGCACCTGTCCCAGGGGACTCACTAAGGGTGCTAGTTGCAGTCTTTTGCTTTGATCCTCAAAGGCCTTCGATGACAGACACTGCCAGGCTCAGACCCAGCCTGTCTGTGGTGTACACAGTCCGCTGCATGCAACTGAAAGATCAAATGCTGCTTTTCTGTGGGACTGCATGTCGCAGGAACCCTCCGACAGGTTTGCTCAGGAGCTCACTGCTAAAAGATGCACCCTCTGGTGGGACAACGCAAATCAAACTTTCTAAAAAAACACAGAAGGTCCCCCCAGTCATTTTTCTTTTTTATGGTACTGGAGATTGAACGAAGGGCCTTTGCACTGAGCTACCACCCTCCCCTTTGTTGTTGTTGTTTTATTTTTGAGACATAGTCTCACTAGATCGCTAAGTTGCCCAGCCTAGGGTTGAACCTCCTGCCTCAGCCTCCTACAGTTCAGGGATCACAGTGGTGTGTGACCACATCTGGTTTCCCCCAGTAATTTTTATTTTTTATTCCCCCCCCCAGCAATGTTTAAAGAGAGATACATTCATCTAAGGAATTTACTTGAGTACCATCTTTCCCCTGCATATCAGGCAGTGTTTACTAGAGAAACAGATGTAGCACAAGATATACAAAGACATAAGAATTTCCAAGATTGGCTTATGATGGCCTCCCACAGAGCTGGATGGGGAAGACTGCAGAGGGTCTCTGTGCACACTGGAGACTGAGGCTTCAATAGGTCTGGAGCTCACTGCAGTGTCCCATGTGAGTCCTTATCTGGAGGTCAATGGGTCCTCAATGAAAGGCTAAAGAGTCTATGCCAGAAAACTGAGGGTCTGCACCAGAGGCCAAAGAGTGCACTGGAAGCCAGGAGATGATGTCCAAGGTGAAGGCGAAGCCTGGAGCTCCTCTAAAGAAACAGAAGCAGATCCGTCCTTCTTCACATCCCCTTTCTACTGTCCAGGTGAAAAGCCGCCCTAGCATGGGTCTTCTACACCTTAGGGTGTGAAATTGCTGAGCTGATTTAGTTAAACTTCTCTTACTCAAATTGACACAGTCAACCATCACACCCTGGTTTTCTGAAAAGCACCATATCTGGTTCTACTCTACCCTATCTGATCTTCCTTCTAACCTGATCTCCACCCCACAGCTAGGATGTTCGTTTTTATTACGATAGTAGAACACACATAAGATTCATGTCTTAGCCATTTTTAAGTGGACAATTCACTGATGTTAAGTACTTTCACATTGCTGGGCAATCATCACCATCATCCAACTCCAGAACCCCTTTCCTCTTGCCAAATGAAAACTGTCTCCTCACTAAGCACCAACTTCCCATTCTCCCCAGCTCCTGGTAGCTACCATTGTACTCCATGGCTCCATGAATTTAAGGACTCTGGGTACATCCTATAGGTGGAACCATGCAGCATTTGCCATTATGTAGCTGGCTTATTGCGCTGGCATAAAGTCCCAAGGGTCTGGCTAGTGGAGGCATGTGACAGAATTCCCTGCCTTTCAGAACCTAGTAATATTCCACTTTTTGTTTCTGCATTCATCCACTGTTGGATGCTTGAGCCATTTTAGAATATTTTTAAAAATGTTACTCTGATTCTAGTCCTGCAGTGGTATAAAGCTCAAATCTTTACCATGCTGGCCAGTCTGGGCCCCACCACAAGGTCATCCCTTCCATCCTTGGGCATCGCCCACCAGGCCCTGGGTATCTCCCATCCCTCCAGTGCCTCAGCCTGTGAAGCTTTTTCACATGTCTCACTTGGTTAGCCCTCCCTGCACATCTGACCCAGATCCAGGCCCATCCAAGGCAAGAATGTAGGTTCCTCCTTCGGGCGCCCTTGGCTTCCTCCGTGTGCCTCGGACCTGTAAGTGCTCCTTGTAAGTGCCGCAAAGTGTGCCGACTCACAGGTGAGGCAGCATCTCCTTCAGAGAGAGGAGGGTGGAAGCTTCCGAGGCCTTGGACAACTTAAAAGCAGCAGAGACTCCTTTGCACAGCCAGAACACACTCCCTTATCTCCAGCAATACCACGGTGCCCAATCTGGTCCTCAGCTTTTGACCCTGATGTTAGTCAATAATTGGGGAACTCAGGGCAGGAGAGGGGTGAATTTGGTAACAACATGGAAGAAGGCTCAGTATGACCACGTAAAATTACCAATGCCGGGGACATCCTTTTCCCTCTCCTCCCCTATACACAGGCTGAGCTCAGAGTTGAGCATCAGCACATTCTGGTCCCCACAGTCCAGGGCAGGGGGGCAACATTAGTGGGCATTTTCGGAGCAAAGAGGGGTGCACATGCACACACAACTGTAGAATGATTGCTCCACCAGTGGGAAACCTCACCAGCAGCTCACTAGGTGAGACAGCAACTGGGAATTTATTTTTCAAGGCACAGTCACTTCGCTCAGAACCAGGGCTGACAAAGAAAGGCTCATTATGTGGGGCACCTCCCTGGCGACTTCCTCTTCAAATGTCAGCTGTGGAAGCTTCCTCCTATGCGAATCTTTCCCAGCATTTATCCTGCTTTTCATTAACATAATATCTCCTGGGCCATCACCCCCTGGAGAACATATCACAGACCACAAAAGCTCAACATGAAGGGCAGAAACCTGCATCCCTGTTAGGAAGCAGTCTTTATCCCTGTCTGTTCTGATATGGTTGTATGTAATAGCTGCGTCTGAAATGCTGCATTTCAAATTAAAGAACAAAACAGCCGAGGTGAGCTACTGCTAGATTCAGACACCCCAGAATCTCAACGGAGCTCTGAATGCTACCGGATGCACACCCTTCACACTACTGAGCTTGTTTGAACGAGGTGGCCACATGTTTGGTAGAACACAACGCAGATCGTGCTGGGGGTACACTCATTGCAGAAATCACTTCTTACTGCAGACCCATGGAGAGTGTGCCGTGCAGGAGACGGCTGGAGGGGAGATTTCCACCTCCCTCTCTTCTGATCCAGCATGTTTTATTTCCTTCAGGTAAGGTAGAAGTAGGCGGGGGTTGGACATTCTCACAGCCCTACTCTCTTGCTGCTCACTTCCCCAAATGCCACATTGTCAGTTTGTCACTTGATTTCTTTGCACACACAGGACCACTCTTTTGGATTGTGTAGATGGCGCTCGTCACCCTGTCTCCAAATCCACCCTTTCTCTGTGCCAGTTTCCATGTGAGGCAGAGCATGTGAGAGGCTGGTGCCGGGGGTGGTAAAGGGATTTACCAGCGGTCAAGGACTATAGAAAAGGTGAGAGCAGCAAGCGAGTTCAGAAAACAGCAGATACTATCATCTGAGGTCCAATCAGGAACACAGAAATGGCTTCAAGTACTTAAGGCAGAAAGAAAAAAATCCAAGAACCTGGCTTCAAGGGTGAAGGAAGAGCAGAAGGCAACAGGAATCCATGAAGCACCTGAGAAATAGCAATAGCAGGAAGCTGCTGCCGCCGCCCTTAGGCTGCAGGAACAAAGAAGGTGCACGGTGTGTGCCTCTGAGGAAGCGAGAAGCCTCGTGGGTCTTTCTTGTGGATCCAAGCCACAGAGCAGCCAAGGAAGGTGGGGAGGAACGGTCCGGCTTCTCCCTTCCTCCCTCCAGTCTTCCATGGCAAACCTGGCTGGCAGCAGCGGACTCCGGAGTCTGCAGGGATGCTGAACAAACAGAGAAAGAGAGAAGCCACAGACCTGTGGCAGGTTAGCTGCACCTCAGCGTCTCTGTCCTCGGCCCAAAGCAACTGTGTGCTGCCTGCTCACCTCCTCCCTCCCTTCTCCACCACCCGGAACAGCTGCAAGCGAGAAGGGAGCCCAGAGCACAAAGCTGGTTAGAAAACCGGTCAGATCCTAGTCAAGAGGAGGCTTTTCCCACTCTATCCCAAGTCCCAGACTAAATGCCCCTGCTTAACAGAGGGAAGAAGACCAGGAGACTGGCATCCTCCAGCTCAGGGAGAGTGGGAGTGTGCGGCAGGAAACCGAGTAGAAGGGTGCTTCCCTGAGGGCAAAATGACCCCAGGGAGATAAGACGCTGGGACCTGGTGTTGCGTTTGTAGAACAGCGACTTTGCTCCTTGCTGTTGGGGTCTGGCTGTTAGAGGGTCTCGCCAGTTGTTCCCCACTTCTCCCTTAGGAAGGAGGAAGAAATGGGCAAAGACCTAAGCTCTCTTTGCAATCCTTTCCTGGCATATAATTGTAGGTTGAAGGTCCTTTCTTATGAGGCAAGTCAGGCAACAAAGCAAAGAAAGAGGGAGGGCTCACTCCCCAAATTGTGCAGATAACTCGGGGCCATCTGGGCACTAAGGGTGGAGTTGTGGGTGAAAGGAACGCCAGTGCCACTAGCTGGGGTGTGTTGCGGAGAACATAAAACAACCACACCCTAGGGCCCAGGGAACGCCTCTGAGTGGCCTCTTGTTGACATGATATTTCCAGCTCCTGTTTTTAATGGATAAAAATAGATCATGTAGGATCCTATTTTAATAGATAAATATAGTACTGAGTCATATATATGTACAGTTTTATATTCTGCTTTTTAAAATTGACATTATATTATAAACAGTTTAAATCTTTTTTCTTCCAAAACACTATGGTAATAGGTTCATAGCAGTCTATCTAGTGATTGTTTAAAACTTTAGATATGAATTGTGAGACTGGTTTTATAAGCACAGTGTAAAAATATGGTCCCCTCTCTTCCACGTTTTTTTTAAGCATTGATAGAGAGTTCCAACACTTTTGAATGGAAAGTCAAACTGGACCATCTCAAAATTCCCTTCCTGCCCATCTCCCAACCAAACTGTATGAGAACATTCGATCGCTCAGCTTCAAGTGGATTTAGTTAGGTAACAAGCAGATAAAACTGTACTGCACTCCCAGCCTGCAGTTCCTTCTGGAGGACACATGGTGGCACTGTTGAAGAGTAGTCCTGTACCTTCCAGCTAGCAAGGACCACCTAGCTGGGCTGACCGCTCCGGGAGATCCGGCCTGGCCCCGTCACCTGCTCAGCGCTTGCTCGCTAAGCCACAGACTCAGGGCAAGACTTGAAGGATTCTGCGGTACTTCCAAGATCAGTCACGGACCGCTCTCAGAGGAATTCCGCCTCTAATTCCTAAGCCACTGTTACGAATTTAGTACACAAGACACGAACCCCCTATTCGCAGGATAACTTTATTTCAAGGTCTTGCTCACTCACTACTAGATTTGAGCCCCCTTTGTATCTGATGGGTCTTTCTATTTTCAAATTTAAGGGATTGGTGGTTAGAGTGTCTCCACTTAAAGAACAATTCACTTCCTGTCCAGCTGGCAGTACGAAGTAACAAGATGTCAGATTCTGCTAACTCATTCAGAAAAAGAAGTTCTATGTCATCCTGCCTTTGGTTATCATTTTGCTCTATATTTATAGGAAACCACTGACCCAATTCTTTGGAGACTGAAGATCTATTTGAATACGAGTTTCTGTATCTGTCTTTAATTCCTTTCCAGGTAAAAATCTCATCCTTCAAGTAGCCTTTGACCTAATTGTTGTTCTATTGCTAGACTTCAGGTTGTTGTCAAATTTTGAAAACTATAATAAGTAATGCTCACTTCTGGCTCAAAACTGATAATTTGTCATATATTTGTCTCTACTCCCTCCTACTAACCCCCTGAAATAAAGTTTATAGAGTAAACAGTGGGGAAAAGTTAACAAAGGGAGAGAACTGGAACTCTAATAGCTGGACTAAGGCAGGATAAGGTGTCCCAGAAAACCAAATGGGAAACCTGTGGTAGACATAGATATTTGGAAAACATACCCTTGCTAGAAAAGGAGCATTGAGACATTCTGTTATGACAATGATAATAGCTATGTGGACATACGAGGCATCTTGCACTGTGAATATCATGTCACTTAATACGCACAGTAACTCTGTGAGATAAACAGGTTCATCCATTTTCCCTTGCTGTAACAAACTGCCTGAGCCTGGGGGATGTATGAAGAAGGTTATTTAATGCACAATTCTGGAGGTAGAAAGACCAAAGAGCATAATTCCAGTTCTCATAGGGCTCCTCTGGCAGCGAGCATCAAGGTGAGAGAGCACGGGAGAGGGAGAGATCACACAGCAGGGCGGGAGACCAGAGGATGGGAAGCAGCCAGTCTTGCTTTGTTACACTAACCCTCTCTCCAGAGAGGCAGTCAGGGTCCCACCAGATCAACCTTAACCCCTTCTACGGCAGTGACCCAACAGCTGTCCAACAGGTTTTGCCTCTTCAGGTCCCACCACCTCTTAACATCAACACACAGGGGTCAAAGCTCCCGGTGTGTGAACCCTCAGGGAACAAAAACCTTAGCACCAGGAGAAGTTAGAAAGTAGATGGAACTGGACTGATGGGGTAACCACATGACGCTCAGCCTTCTGTCTCACATGGGGAGAGAAGTGGAGAGAAATGGTGGGATGCTCAAGAAGCGTTTCCCTCACAGATCCCAAGCTTACGCTGTCATAGGCTATCATGGAGGGAGGTGAGAGGTTGATGGGAGAATGTGCCAGGGCCCCTGCCCGGAACGCCTCTCCAGGCCAGGTGCCCAGAGGTACCCTGGGAACTGCTGTGTGGGCCTTGGGAGAAGACAGCCCTCAGGCACCAGCTCCCGGAGCTCCTCCGGGCTGCGGCAGGAAGAGGGTACAGCAGGAGCAGGTGCTGGCTGGGCAAGTGTGCTGGCTCAAGTGCCTGGTAGAGTTGGGTCCCCTTCTTCTATGAGGGGTTCCTCCGCTCAGTCTACCCTCCAGCAGACTCCAGGACCTATAGCTATACCGTTTCACTTCCCCACATTAGGAATTCTTTTTTCTGGTCTGAACCTTTTCTTCTTTCCCAGTGATCTGTGAGGTGAAAATTTCAGGACTCTATGAACAGGGTCCAGTCAAAGGCTCCTTATTGTTTTTATTGCCTCCTTGTTTTTGACTAAAAGCCATTGTTAACAGTGTCAGTTGTGACCACAATGGCTGAGCCCCTGCTGAGAGGGACTATGAACCAAAGGGTTTGCTCAGAGCCCAGCGACTGATTCACAGTAGCTGAGGTGCTTTTAACCTTTTTATAACCTATCCCAAGAAGAAGTGATTGGCAGTGGTGCAGTCCAGTCATAACCTTGGTGACCAGCTGCAGCAGGTAAAGCGAACAGGTCCCTTTCTGGGTTTTGGTAGCAAAATTATGCAGGCAGCTAGCAGGGATCACATATGCAATCTGTAATTTTGAGGAAGGCATACATAAGTCTTGGTATAATATATTTGCTAGCTATTGTTAGTTCTTGCTTTCCTACAAACTAGAGGAATGATTACTGTTTTGGTGATGGGTGGGAAGAGTTCAAATTTAAAAAGAGGACACTTTCCTTGGTGTTAATAATATATACCAGAGGCCTGGGAACATAGCCAAGTAATAGAGCACTTGCTTGCCTAACCCACTCAAGGCCCCACCTTTGATCCCTAGTGCCACAAAAACCAAAACAAAAATGAACAATCAAAAAAGAATACATATCAGGGCAAAAACTGCTCTCTGCCACCTATAGCTCCACCTGACACTAGTTGTTGAGGAGGTGCTCACTGGGGAATTTGCTGAAGGAACTACTGTGCCAGGAGGGTATGGGACATATTAAAAAGGCAATAATGAATACCATTGATCATGGAACAGTCACAAGGAATCAACATCTCAAAGGAAGGCAAGTATTTTAAGCAAATAAGATCGATGCCCATCGCCATATGTGATAGAATTAATTCGGGAAACAAGAAATAAAACTTAAAAATCATTATCAGTATTCTCAGAAATATTCAAGTAGATATTTCTTTAATAAAGTAATATCAGCCTTTTATGAAGACAGTAATTAGAGAAGAAATATATCCTAGAGATTAAAAAAACCTTCAAATGGAAGAGAATGGTGACATATGCATTTGATGAAACTCTACAGAGCAATAAAATGGAAAAAATTACTGGTAAAAGCTACAGCATTGATGCATCTCAAAAGCATTACGTTGACCAAAAGAAGACAGATGCAAAAGAATGCATGTTATTTCATTTAAACGAAATACTGAAACAGGTCAAGTTGATCTTTGGTGATAGAAGTCATCAGTTATTTCTGCAGAAGGGTCATGAGTTAACTAGAAGGAAGCAAGAGGAATTTTCTGTTGTGGTGGGAATATTTCCTGTCTTGATTAGGTCGCCACTGTTGTTATAGTTATGCATGCACTTGTTACTGCTGAAGTGCACACCTGAAATATGTGTAAATTATTATGTAAATATAATATAACAATTCAGAGGGAGAAGAAAAGGAGAGGAAAGAAAGAGGATGTAAAAAGCATTAAGATGTGTTATGTACCTGTACCAACTCCCTGGGATGAATATAATCATTATGTACTGCAAACATGTACTAATAAAAATAAAATAGAAGTAAAAATTAAATAAATTACCTAATTATTTAAAAACTAAAATTAATAACAATATAGTAATTTTTAAAAAAGAAAGACTAACATGAATGGTCTCCCTTCTTTAAAACAATGACAACAAAACAATGGACATTGACTTGCAATTTCAGCTAAAAACTAAATCAGCATATTACAGAAAAAAACAAAAAACATGTGAAATGGTGTCTTAGTTACTTTTTCATCCCTGGGTCAAAATATCTGATGCCAACCAGTTAAGAAAGGAAAGTTCATTGAGGTTTTAGTCCATAGTTATCTGGCTCCAAGGCAGGGCAGCATGGCAGAGGGGGATCACAGAGGAGAAACAGTCCATGGCAGGGCAGACAAAACACAATAAGCAGCAAGCAGCAGCAAAGAAGCAGCAGAAGCAGCAGCCTGCCTTTCCTTTTTATCCCATCCAGGCTACCAGCCTTTTGGGTGATACCACCCAGAACTATCCTAATTCCAATCAGAGGACTAATTTAGTACCACATACCCTTTATCCCAGCATCACACACCCTACATCCAGACTGCTCTGAAAAGTTCCACCTATGAACACATAAGGCTTTGGAGAACATCTAGATATAAACCAAAGCAAATGGTAAAGTGAAAATCCAGAGTAACCAACATTTATATAACAGGAATTTCATGAGGAAAGAATGAATAGAAGGGGAAAAAAATCAAAGAAAACATATAATAGTGTTCTGAGCAGAGGGAAAGGGGTCATGGAATGCCAAACAGGAATTTTTAAAACTACCTAGGCACAGACTAATCAATTTGTGGGGGAGGGCTTTTTAAAATAGGGTCTCATTAGGTAGTACAGGCTGGCCTTGAACTCACTACGTAACCCAGGGTGCCCTCGAAATGACAACAATTCTCCCATCTCAGCCTTTTGAGTTCTGGGATTTTAGTCATACACCACTACACCCAGATAACTAATCAAATTTCTTAATTCCAAGGTCAAGGAGTGAAATGTATAAACTTCGAAACAAGTATTATCTTCATAGAAACAGACTTCTGACCTACACCATCAAAGGCTAGATCATGAAACATAGCCTGATGGTCCAGAGCAAAAAGAATTGAGGGAGCTTTGCATATCTGCACAATTTACCCTTATATGTGAGGGTAAGGGAAGGCAGCATGTACATCTGGCCCACATCTCTCCCCATTGAAAACAGCAATGATAAGCCCTCCAAGAAATAGTCAAAAGTGCATCAAAATGAATAATTCAGAAAAGAAGACAAGAAACAGACTGGAACAGTAAAACCTGTAGTTAAATTCGGTAATTATTGCTAGCATGGTTGTTAAGTTTAATATGTTCTTTTAAAGCACAGTATTCTCTGTGTGTGTGTGTGTGTGTGTGTGTGTGTGTGTGTGTGTTGAGACAGGGTCTCACTATGTAGCTCAGGATGGCCTTGAACTCATCGTGTAATCCAGGCTGGCCTCGAATTCTTGGCAATCTTCCTGCCTTGGCCTCTTGAGTGGTGGGATTATAGGTGTGCACCACTATGCCCAGCCAAAAGTAAAGTATTCTTAAAATAAAGAGATACAGTGTAAAAATTAGTGGTAACATAAATCCAGTCATTTAGATTATTCTAGCAGAGATTGAGATAGGGGAGGAAGGGAGAGGGGTAGTAAATCTACACTAAGTATAACACCTCTTTGGAAGCTGGGGTTGTTATCCATATTGTTAAATTCTTGACATCAATGGCAGATATATTTTCAAATATATTTGTTAGCACAGACACAGGGTAAAAAATGCCTTCTAAGAACTAGGGTTTAGGATATATTTTTCAAAATATTTGAAGAATTATTTATAATGAACTTGCATTCTTTCTGAAAAAGATAGTTTTACTGTTTCTTAAGATTCTCTTAAAGATTTTTTTTTATTTTAAAAAGGATAAAACAGAATAAAACCAGTCAAAACAAACCAGTGTAAGTGATACAGGACTTCAAAACATTATGAAATCAACAATAGTTACCATAGTGCCTTTTGATGTCTTCAAAATAGCTGCGGATAACTTTGGACATAGTAAGAATCAAACAGAACAGAATAGAATAGAAACAATAAAAAGAAGACAATGAATGCAATTAAGGACTTCAAAACAAGCCAATAGTAAACCCAAAATTGCTACCATAATGTATCTTGCTATCTTTGAAATAGCTGCTCCTGCCATCAAATTTAACATAATCAAACAAAACAAAAGAGAGTAAAACCCAATCCAACAAAATAATGGAACCAATATAGGACTTCAAAACAAGACCATAGGGAATCAACAATGGCTACAACCCTCAGAAGGAGATCC
>RJWT010021182.1:0-17681 GCA_004365215.1 Cuniculus paca | reverse complement strand
TGGGCTGGGGATATAGCTCAGTGACATAAGCACCTGCCCGGCAAGCACAGGGTCCTGAGTTCAATTCCCTGTACCAAAAAAAAAAAAAAAATCTAGGAAGTGAAGGGAATAGACTATTTTAAAAAGCAGCTTGCTTTTGCAGCTTACCCCAGGTTCTGAGTTCAGATAGTATGGTCTGGCAAAAGGGATTCAGGTAGGTGAAATTGCTAAACAGTAGCATGCTCATGTCTCGAGTAGTTTCCCCTAACCTAGTGAGTGTGTGCTTTACAGAATCCTTTAGCGGTCTGTATTCTTAGTGTATGCTTATGGGGACCCCATACCAGTCACAAGGCACCTTGTTCCTGATTCCGCCCACTCACTTGTGTCCTATGTTCTGGACTCAGGATTGTGTGCCAGCTTCAGAGGATGCTGTCCATAGCCGTGGAGGTGGACAGGACTCCTACCTGCAGCTCCAATAAAATCGCTGAGATGATGTTTGGATTTGTACTGGACATACCTCAGAGGAGTCAGAGGTGAGTCTAGTTTTATTTTGTTTTGGTTTTCATTAAAAAAGAAAGAAACTTCTAGAAAGTCATTTTTTATATATTATCTTTTCTACCTATACTGCCTGCTAAAAACAGAATTTCAAAAGAGAAAAAGCCCATGCTTTAAAAAGGAAGAAATGGATCATTTATGTCTTTCTGATCCTGTGAAAGGTTCCCAAGTAATTGGTATTTTCAGCACCGGGGATTGAACTCACAACCTTGCACTTGCCAGGCACGCACTTAGGCCACTGAGCTATATCCCCAGCCATATATATATATATATATATATATTTTTTTTTTTTTTTTTTTTTTTTTTGCAGCACCGGGGATTGAACTCACGACCTTGCGCTTGCCAGGCAGGCGCTTAGACCGCTGAGCTAGGTCCCCGGCCCTCCCCAGCCATATTCTGTGTGAGACAGGGTCTCACTATGCCGTTCAGGCTGGCCTTGAGTTCACTTTGTAGCCCAGGCAGGTCTCAAACTCACAATGATCCTCCTGTCTCAGCCTCGGTATTATTTTCAAATAAGGCATAATTTCTTGGGAAAAGGCAGGATAGCCTAAATGGAGACTAAATTTTCCTTTCATATCTATTTGACTAAAAACTTATCCTTCAAATTTAGACTTAAAATATACAAAAATAATTTAAATAAAAGCTGACTCTACTTTAAAATTCTTTCCTGGAAAGGACAAATTGGCCGGCTACCCCAATTATACTAGAAGATACTTTATGTGGTCTTTATTTTAGTTCTAAATATGTGTATAATTTACATACGGTTACACAAACTAATTTACAAAATTATCATTCAGTGAGTCTTAGCAAATGCATTCGTCTGCATTACTTGTCATTTTCCAATGGCTTATGGATAATATATTGAAAAACTGCAACCTAGATAGTCATTTATTCTAGTAGATTTTTCTGGATTTTTAAGATTTTCTACATGTTACAGTCATGTTATCTGCAAATAAAGAAAATTTAATGTCTTTCTTTTGAATATGTATGCCTTTCTTTTTCTTGCCTTATACCAATACCACTGCCTTGCTCCTGATCTTAAAAGGAGACCAGGCAGTCTTTGACCACTAAATGTGAAATTACCTATAGATGTTTCACAAGTGCCCTTTGTCAGATTGAGGAAAATTCTTTGCATTTCCAGTTTAACAAGTTTTTCTAAAGAATAATTACTGAGGGGGCTGGGGATTTAGCTTAGCAGCATAAGCTGCCTGACAAGCACAGAGGTTATGAGTTCAATCCCCAGTACCCCCCCCCAAAAAAAGAATAACTACAGAAATTTATCAATTATGCATTCTGCATCTGTTGAAATAAACATAATTTTTCATCATCTGTTGGTGTGAGGAGTTACACTGATTCCTGTAATTTCTTAAATTTTAATCAACTTGTATTCCTGGAATAAAAATCTTACCTTTTTATATATTCATAGATTCAAGTTGCTAGTATTTTGTTAAAGATTTTCAGTTCTTTTTTTAGAAGAACAATGTTCTGTGGTTATACTTTCCCATAATGTCCAGCTACAGTCATATTTAAGGAAAATTAAATTAAAACTATACTGAGATACTCTTTCTTGTCCATCTAAAAAGTTTAAAATTTAAAGAATAATAATATACTCTACTAGGTCCGGGGATTTAACTCAGTGGCTCAAGTGCTTGCCTGGTAAGCACAAGGTCATGAGTTTCGATCCCTAGTACCAAAAAAAAAAAAAAAAAAAAAAAAAAAAAATATATATATATATATATATATATATATATATATATACTCTACTAGTAAGGCTATGAGCAAACAAGTACTCATTTCATTGCTGTTGAAAATGCAAAAATTATACAACCCTAATGAGAAGAATTTTGTGGTTTGTAATTGTCTTGGTTACTTTTTCTCATTGCTGGGACAAAACACCTGACTCCCAAAGTGAAGCAAGGAGAGGTTTATTTAGCTTATAGTTTCTGGAGGTTTCAGTCCATAAACAGCTGGCTCCAAGGCAGGGTGGCACGGCACAGGGGCAACACTTCAAGGCAGCAGCCAGAGCAAAAGAGGGCAAACAAGCCCCTCCTCCATGGCTTATGTTGCACACGGGTCACCTGCCCCCCACCTTCAGGGTGGGTGTAACACTCATAAAATGTCCTTGCCCTCCTTTGCACAGGATGAGGATATTACAAACTGAGGATGTTACAAACTAGGGACCCGGGCCCCATGCTGAATCACTTAAAGTTCTGACCTTCTCAAATTGACACAGTGAACAACATCCTAGAATGGTAACTCTTTGTTCTTTACACCCCAGGGTGTAGAGCTGCTGAGTTTCTTAGTTAAACTTCTAAACTTCTCAAGTTGACACAATGTATTAACCATAAGAGTAACAGAATTGAATGTGCATTTACCTGTTGATACCACAACCTCACTTCTAGAATTCACCCTGAAGACACACTTCTAATAACATGAAAATACTTATGCACAAGGATATTTGCTATAGCATTGTTTGTAATTAATTGCAAATATTGGAAAGAATCTAAATACCCATGCATAGGGCAGTGGTTGAATACCTATTATATATCTGCATGATGGAGTACTATGCAGGTATAGAAAGATGAAATAAAATATATGTATATGTTTTTTTAAAATAAAAAAAATGAAAATAAAAAATAAAAGGACATTTTCTACTAACTTATTTCCAAGATATGTTATTTTTAAAAAGCAAAATACAAGGGCCGGGGATCTAGCTCAGCAGCCTAAGCACCTGCCCAGCAAGTGCAAGGTTGAGAGTTCAATCTCCGGTGCCGCAAAAAAAAAAAGCAAAATACAAAAGTGCGTAAAAATGTGCATACAGAGACTCCTCAGAAAATGGTAGAGTGGTGAGCAGCAGAGAAAGAACCTCTCCCAAGTTTTAGTGTCCAGATCCTAGAATATAGCAGCTACAGAAAAGAAGGAGGAGGGAGGTGGGTCCAGTGGACATAGGAAGGATCTGAACTGAGACTTCAAGCCCATGGAGAGAGATAATTCAGGAATTAAGCAACAATAAAAAAACCAGGGGTGGCGGCCCTGCTGGCCAGGGAGAAACAACAAGGAGGCCATGCAGCCCCAGCTGCCATGTGCCAGCGGTGGCCTTGCCAGCCGGGGAGAAGCAGCAAGGAAGCTGTGCAGCCTCTGTGTGTTGCCAGCAGCCCCACTGGCTGGGGAGAACCACCAGGGAAGCTGTGTAGCCCCTCCATGTGCCAATGGTCACCCTGCAGGCCGGGGAGAATCAGCAGGGAAGCCACCGCTGCCCCCCACTCACCCATAAACAACCAAATGTAACACAGGCTGAGATGATAATAACTGAAGTAAGGAAGCAACCTAACATTCATGTTGTTTGATTGACTTTGCAAGCCTGGAGCTGGTAGTCTGAGCAACTATTTAGAGGATAACATTATGCAATAATAGTAACAATTGTGGATTTCCTACTGTCTTATCACTGTTTTGTTTCGTTTCTTTTTATTGTTCTGTTTTATTCCCTTTTTAAAAAATTAAATCTGCATACCTTTTTTAAAACAGGAAAAATCTAGGGCCAGGGATCTAGCTCAGTGGTCTAAGTGCCTGCCTGGCAAGCACGAGGTTGTGAGTTCAATCCCCGGTGCCACAAAAAAAAAAAGGAAAAATCTAAAAATATACAAGATTCAATCATTTGTGAAAAATAAAATGTTAAGCCATAGACCAATAAAATTGTTTATATAAAGCGAGTGGGGAAGACTGGCATAGGAAAAAGAAAGGTACTGCTGAGGAGTGGTCATGGAGACAAGTATCAAGGTCTCGGCACAGGCAAATGTCTTACGTAAATGAGACCAGTGGTACGATCTTTGGAGCATCCAGGAAGGTCAGAACTCTGTCTCTTAGAAGTAAAGACAAAGAGCTTCACCAGACAGGCCATATTTATTTGGATTTCAAACAAAGGAAGGGGATACTGAGGCAAGCAGGGGACCTGAGCAGGACCTTAAAAGTCAATTCAAACAAATCTCTATGCAGTAAATTTTGCCAGTTAAGAAAACTGTTTGACCCCTAAGTTGGCAGCTTTATTGCTCTGGAATAGAGAGTGTCAACAGCTCGTGTCGTTGGCTGTCTTAGCTGTGTTGTCGTCTTAACTTCAGAGCTCTGTGAATAGGAGCTTTTCCAGCACAACCAGAGGTCCCTGTGTTTAGCAACCTAACCCTCCCTGTGCAGCCTGGTCTCCAACAGACAACAGTAGTGGTAGTGGTAATAAATTCTTTCTAAGTAAGCCTTTTTGTATAGTTACAACTTCCAAACTTTATGTTAATGTTTTATATACAAAAGAAGAAACAACCAGGCATGGTGGCACATGCCTGTAATCCCAGAATTTGGGAGGCTGAGGCGAGAGGATTGCCATGAGTTCCAGGCCAGTCTGGGCTACATAGTGCATTCAAGGCCTGCCTGAACTACATGATGAGACCCTGTCTCTAAAACTAAAAATAGAAACTGGGCAACCCACTCGGGACCCCTTCTGTCTCTCTCTCAATAAATATATTCTGCTCAGAAAGAAAGAAAGAAAGAAAGAAAGAAAGAAAGAAAGAAAGAGAAAAAGAGAAAAAGAAAAGAAAGAGCGAGCTACATTCCCATGACCAATGTATGAGTAATCCCATTTCTCTGCATCCCAGATAGCAGTTAATATTGTCACTATTTATTTTAGCCATTCTGATAAGTGTGTAGTGATAGCTCATTGTTGTTTTCATTTTCATTTCTGTAATGGCTAATGATGCTTAATGAGCTTAATTACCCTATCTGTGTGTCTGGCTTCTTTAAGGAAATACCTCTTTTCCCGTGTTCTGGCTTTTCTTTTCTTTTTTTTCTTTTTTTTTTTTTGGTACCAGTAATTGAACTCAGGACCTTGTCCTTGCCAAGCAGGTGCTGTGCTGCTGAGCCGTACCCCCAGCCCTCCATGTTCTGCCTTTTTACTGTTCGCCTTTTAACTGTTGAATTTTGAGAAACTATGTATTTTAGATACTAAGCATTTTCTCAGATCTATGGAGTTTTTTTTTCCTTTGGTTTTTGTTGAGTGGGTTTGTTTATTTGTTTGCTCAAGACAGGGTCTTGCTATGTAGTCCAGGCTGGCCTTGAGCTTACTAGATAGCCCAGGCTGGCCTCAAGCTGGTGGCAGTCCTCCTGCCTTAGTCTCCTGAGTGCTGGGATTACAGGCATGTGCCACTACACCCAGAAAATCTATGGTTTTTAAATTTTTTGCCCATTCTACAGATTCTCTTTTAATCTTCCTAACAAGGTCTTGCATGGAGTAAAAGTTTCAGCAAAATCTAATTTATCAGTTTCCATTTTGTGGATCATGCTTTTGGCCGGAGTCCTTGGGATTTTCTATGCAGACAATTGTGTCATCTACAAATTAAAATTTTTTTTCCTTTGCAATATGTATGTCTTTTATTTTCTTTCTTTATTTCACTGGTTAGATCTTGCAGTATTATATTGAATAGCAGTAATAAGAGTGGAATCTACTTTTTCCATGATCTACAGAGAAAGTATTCAGTCCATTAATTACTTACTAATTAATACATCATTCATTACTAGTTATGATGCTAACTATAAAGTTTTTTGTGGATATTCACTAACAAGTTGGTGATGTTCTCTTCTATTCCATTCTATTCTAACAGTTTTTATCACGAGTGGGTATTGAATTTTATCAGTGCTTCTAAGATTCTGGAAAAAAAAGTTTGGTTGCTCTTGGAATTATGATATACATCAACTTACTATAGTCTACCTTGAGTTAATATTGTTTAACATATAAGAATCTCACAATAATATATTTTTAATCCCCATTTCCATCCTTTGTGTTATTATTGCCATATACTTTTACATATCAGCTCCAGAATGAGGACTACTATTTTTGCTTTAAACATTTAGCTGTTTTCAAGTAAATTAAGAGATGGAGGGAGAATCTTTTTTATATTTACCATTTCTGATGTTTTTCTACCTTTCTTAAAGATCCAAATTCCATTTGGTATCATTTATCTTCCACTCAAAGAACTTACTTTTTTAAATGTTTTTTTCTGTTTGTTTGTTTGTTTTAGGGCAAGAATAAGTTGTTTTTAATCTTGATTTTTTTTATTTCATTTTTATTTATGCAAGGTGTTTTGACATAATGAAATTATAAGTTGAGAGAGGCTTTTTTCTCTTATGCTAAAAACGTTCCATTTTCTTCTGTGCATTGTCTCTGATGAAAAGTCATTAGAAATTTCTGGGCTGATGGTGTATGTAAGTGGTAGAGTTCATGCTTGAACATGAAACCCTGGGTTCTGTCCCTAGCCACAGAAAGACAAATGACTAGAATTTTATTTTTTTGTCGCTATATAATGTTGTTCTCTCTTTGGTTACTTTGTTTTTATTTTCACCAATTTGACTATAATACTGAAATGTAGTTTTCTTTATGCTTATTGTACTTACAGCTTATTGTACTTAATGAATCCATGGGTTGATATTTTCTATCAAACTTTAAAACATTTGCCCTCACCACCATCTCTGTCATCTTCTCCTGGGAATTACAGTATGTATATGTTAGACACTTGGCACTGTTCCACAAATCATTAAAGCTCTATGTTTTCTGTTTGAATTTGTTTTGTCATTTTTTTTCATTTGGTTGGATAATCTTTAAGATCTCTTATCTTTTTTCTTTTGTACTGCCAATCTGCTGTTAAGCCAATTGAGTAATTTTTTTTGTTTCATTTCAGATATTGTATTTTTAGGTCTAGAGTTGCTATTTCATACATTTTTATAGTTTCCATTTCTCTTTGCTGAAAGTCCTCATGTGGTCACTAATTATATACATTTCAGTTTGTTTGCTTGCTTTTTAAAATCTTGAGCATATTTAAAATAGATGTTCTTATCTACTAATTCCAGCATGTGTGTCACCTTTTGGTGTGTTTCTTTGGACTGTTTCTTCCTAGTTAGAGATCACATTTTCCTGCTTTCTCCCTTGCCTGGTAGTTTTTACTGTGTGCTGGACATTCTGGGCATTGTATTGTTAAGTAAATTTTGCTGTTTTCCTTTAAAAAGTATTGTTGTTTATTCTGATAGGCAATTTATTTGCTGGCAGATTAGAATTTTTGTATCAAGATTTGATTCTAGAACTTTTAAGTATGGTTTTGCAGCAGCCCTTATTAAAAGGCAAAAATCTCAAAGATATAATACTATTCAGCCATAAAGAAAGATAAATTTTAGTCTTTTATAGAAGCATGGAGGCACCATTAGTGAATAAATGAAACACAGAATCTTAAATATTGCATGGTTTCTCTTACATGATAAACCCAAAGTATGAATAATTTAAAGAGCAAAATAAAAGATAGATAATATGAAGCAGTGAGACAGACCTTTTGCAAAGGAGATCTAGAGGTGGAGAGAGTAGGGCAGGAAGGGGAAGAAAAAGGATTAAGATGTGATTGTGTACATGTACCAACTTCCCATGATAAATGTATTTATTATATATCACAAACGTACTAATTTTTTAAAAGAACTATCAGAATAAAAGAATATGGAGGGATGCTTCCTGGAGTCTCAGCTAAATTCCCCTGCTGTTCAGTGAAATGTCTCCAGTCTGGCTCATGGAAACTCCAGCACTGGGATCCCCAGGATGCCCAGTCAGGTTATAACCTCTGGTAGCTGATCTCTGCCAGATTTTTGGCATTTCTCCCTGAGAATGTGCCAGCAAATCCCCTTAAACACATTTCTTTTATTTATGAAAAAGTGAAACAAAATTTCATGACAAAATAATAACAGAATAACAATAGTACACTGTGTATCATTATCTTCAAAGTAGTTACTCAGAGTACAAGATATAGGCCAAAAAGATTCTTACAAAGAAGTAACAATGACACAAAACTTTCTTTTCAACTAACCTAGTAATATAAATGAAACAAATTAGCACATATATTAAAATATTTTTGAAACAGTGGAACAGGTAATTTGGGGAAGTATTTGAACTTCTACTTCCTATTTATCTTTCTTCTATTTTGTTCTTTATTTGTATCTATATATTCAAATTAGTTGGGCATGGTGGCACACACCTGTAATCCCTGCACTCAGGAGGCAGACACAGAAGATCACTGTGGGTTCGAGGCCAGCGTGGACTACATAGTGAAACCATGTCTCAAAAAAACAAAACAAACAACAACAACAACAAATATATATATATATATATATATATATATATATATATATTCAGATTTACTTCTATGTATACAGTGATACCTCAGTTGTCATACAGCTCCAAGTTTGAATGTTCTACTACTCAAACAGCAAAGTTCAAAAAAAATCTGCTTGGTGTTCATAACTTTGCTCAATGATCAAATCAAAAATTTCACTTGAGAAAACTTACATTGTCTGAGAATGAGTCACTGCAGACACAATGGGCTGACGCATCGTCTAAGTGCTGCTCTCGCCCACACAGTGTTAGTGCATTTGAATATTTGTAACTGTGGGTTTCTTTTTCTTGCACTTTATTTGCATAAAATATCATAACCAAGTCCCAAAGAAAGTTAGTGATACCAGCAGTAAAGCTAAGAGGAAAACTGTGAGAACCACAATAGAGTTAACGAAATCATTGTAAAATTTGTTACAGTCCAGGAAAAAATGAACCTATAATGGTAATTTTTGAGCCTCAGGACAAATTATTTGGTTTCCCATTATTGTGGGACTATTATGTTCATTTCTCAAACTTTTTGGTGTTTGAACACAGATTTAGAAGGAATTGAGTTCAACAACTGAAGTATCACTGTATATATGAAATCAAATAGCAACTCTAGATCTTTATTTGTATGTATGTGTATTGCTTTCTCATTTCTGAAACAAATTCTATCCATCTCAGCTGTCTTGAACTGCAGTCTCTGTTTATTCTTTCCAGCAAGTCCATTGTTCTCTATTTATGAGCTACATTTTTCTCTGCCTTTGTTATAAAGTATCCTCAGCAAGAAATCTGTCATAAATGTGGAGTCCCCTGACTTTGCTTCTTATCTCTCAAGAGTAACAGTTTTTTGTAGATGTTTTCCAACATCTGAAAATAGCTTCATGTATTTAGTCTGATTTTATGGTTTTTACGATAAAGGTGAGTTCAATACAATCTACTCTTTTTAGGCTAGATCTAGATACTGGCCTTCGTTGTTTGAATAAGCATTTTGAATTTGAGTAAGTATATGTACTTTTAAATGGTAAATTTGAGTTAGTGTAGGTAATTCTACATCCAGTTCCTACTGTATTCATTGAATACATTGAGATTACTTTCTTTTCCTATGTAAGTCTATGAGCTTACCAACTGTGGATTTATAAAGCCAGGACAAATGCAGGCCCTAGCATAAAATTTGGAAGAGAAAATATAGTTTGAAATAAACTTATTAAACAGAAAAATTGTCTTGTTAGAGTAATAAAACAAATACAGAGTAGAAATTACACTTTAAAAGAATTTGAGAGCCGAGAGTGGTGGCACATGCCTGTAATACCAGTACTTGAGAGGCTGAGGCAGGAGGATTGCCACAATTTTAAGGCCAGCCTGGACTACATAGTGAGACCCTGTCTCAAAAAAAAAAAAATTGAAGGATAACTGCAGTTATAATAATGTGGAGTTCTTTGTGAGAAAGGATTTAAAACACATTAAAGAAATGAGACAAATTTTCAAAACTATTCTAGATTCTTAAAAGTTGAATAAGGAAGCCAGTTCACCCTTCCTGTGAGTTAGCACAAGCCATGCTGGGTCTGGGAGGAGTACAACAAGAAGCCAATTTACCCTCCCCATAAACCATGCAAACCACATGGGACCCAGGAAGAGAGAAACCAGTTCGCCCTTCCTGTAAGCTGCGAAAACCATGCGGGGCCCAGGAAGAGAGAAGCCAGTTTACCCTTCCTGTGAGTCGGCAGAAGCCATGCTGGGTCTGGGAGGAGTACAACAAGAAGCCAGTTTGCCCTTCCCATAAACCATGAAAACCATGTGGGGCCCAGAAAGAGAGAAGCCAGTTCATCCTTCCCATGAGCCAGCTGGCACATGGGCTGAGAATCAAGAAGTTCCTCCCCATGAGCAACCAGCTGATTTGGAGGACAGGCTGAGTTGATAGCAACTAAGGTACAAAAACAACTGAATGTTTGTATTGTTTGATTGACTTAGCAGGCCTAAGATGAGTAGTCTGAGCATCTATTAGGAGGATAACTTTATGCAATATAGCAAATATGGGGGATTTCCTTCTGTCTTGTTTTTGAAATCCAATATTGTTCTCACTGTTTAGTTTTGTTCTAATTTCTTGCTTTATTTTATTTAATGTGCTGTTTTGATAGGTTTTACTCTGTTTTGTTTTATTTGACTTTACTATGATGAGAGGGACAACTATTGTGAAGATAACAAGATATATTATGGTAGCCGTTGTTGATTTCCTATTAGCCTGCTTTGAAGTTTCTGTACTTCTGTACCACTTTCATTGTTTTGTTTTGATTGGCTTTATTCTGTTTTATTTTGTTAGGTTTTATTCTCTTTAAAATGAAACTTGAATAGGAAAAAACGAAGTGGGGCATGGTGGTACATGCCTGTAACCTCAGCTTTTTGGGAGGCTAAAGCAAGAGAATTGGAAGTTTGAGGCCAGCCTAGGAAACTTAGTGAGACTCTGCCTGAAAATAAGGGGTAGGGATGTATCTCAATTGCATGAGGCCTTGGATTCAATCTCCTGTACAAAAAGAAAAAAAGAAGAATAGTAAGAAGCAAAGGTTAAAAAATATTCATTCTGGATTTTAGAAAACTGTTTTACAGGGCTGGGGATCTAGCTCAGCGGTCTAACCGCCTGCCTGGCAAGCGTAAGGTCCTGAGTTCAATCCCTGGTGCCGGAAAAAAAAAAAAGTTTTACATAATATATATATATATATATATTATGTCTGGTGGCAAAACAAAGATAAGGCAGAAAAAAAAACAATGAGTACTTTTTTTGAGACAAGGTCTCAGGCTGGGAAGAGCGTTCATGCTTGCTGAGAATGTGCACGGCCCAGGGTTCCATCCCCAATAAGTGGGGGTGGGGGGTAGAGAGTCTGGGACTAGCAGTGTATAGTGCACCTCCTATTTATCATTTTTATAAATGCAGTGGCACAGAGAATTCCCTCATTTTGCAAATATTGCAAAACAGCAAAGAGGCAGAATATGTAGGAGAAAATTCTTTGGAATTGGGTCTGGCTCTTTTGCTTGTTGACTAAGCAATACACCCTGTTCCTTCTGGTTGTCATCTCCTCATATCTTGCCAAGCTGTCTGCCTGCCAAAAGTGCTTGGGTCACAGAACTGGCAAGGACAACCAGACAAACCAGAACCCCCAGCTGTCCAAAGATGTACCCTGTGCACCTGAGATTCACAGCCTTTTCTAGAAAGCTCACTACTTTGAGAAAATTGAACGTGATTTGCTTTGCTGAAGCACTAAAGTGCTTCAGCCTGCCATTGCTGTGAAAGCGGGCACCAAGTGGCAAAAGCAAGGGCAAGACTAGAACTGTAGTCTCAAACCCTGAAATTTAAGAAGCTGCAATGCCATGCTTGTATGTTGTTTTTACTCCACTGGCGTTGCCTGTTTTCCCTCCATTGAAATGCCTCCTGCCTTGAACTTCCTTTGCTCCTCCTAGCCCCGTGATGGCAAACCTTTTAGAGCTTTCAGTGATACAGACCGCCCACTGTGGCACGGGTGCCATAAGTTCGCCACCACTGCCCTAGCCCATGCCATCACTGCCTCCCCTCCAGTCCCTGGCCAGATGTCTTCTGCATGTCATTGGGCACTAGCACTTCACCTATATGCACACGTGGCCTATGTACCTTAAGTTCCCATTGTGTACCTCCTGGCCCTGTTCAGCTAGCACCTCTTTGACAGTGATGCCTTCTTTCATCTTACTTTCCTTCTTCAGTAGTTGGTATGTTACAAACATTCAGAAACATTTATTCTCATGAGTAATTCTCATAGTACAATGTAATTCTTTTTGTGTCCTAAACTTGTGTTTTTCAAATGTCAAAGATTTTACCCTCAGCCCAGTAATTGTTAGTTCATAGACAGATCCATTTCTGTCCCGTCCATAGGTATTGTAATGCCACAGACCTCTATCGTACACCTTTTAGCTATCTTTTGTTGGGACAAAGTTAGACAATTTGTGGTGAACTGTGGTATGTGTTCTTTGAAATGATTGTGATGGTTAATTCTCTCCACATAGAGAAATGTTCTTTACCACCATGGAAAGCCACCTGCTGCGCTGCAAGGTGTTAGAAATCATATTCCTCCACAGCTGCGAGACGCCCACCCGCCTGCCCTTGTCTCTGGCCCAGGCTCTCTATTTTCTGAATAATTCCACATCGCTGCTCAAGTGCCAGGTACAGTTTCCTGCTTCAATTCTAAGCTTGGGAACACCTTTCCTGCCCATGAGATTTTTAGCTTAAAACACAACTGCTTGAGCATTATGTAAAAATCACCTGAACGTTGTATGAAAATTTTAACTGAGGAAGTTGTTACCAGTTACTGTTATTATCTCTGCAGTCTGATAAAACCCAGTGGCAGACCTGGGATGAACTGGTTGAGCATCTGCAGTTTCTGTTGTCCAGTTATCAGCATGTTTTAAGAGGTAAGACACACTTGCTCACACAACGGTGATGTCAGAGGTGTCACGAAGGGCATCATTATGAATAACAGTTACTCCAGGGATTCAAATATGTTCACTTAAGTAAGCATTGTTCCTTGGTTGTACTATGAAGGACAGAGAATGGCATGTATCTTTATTATGTCTGATAATAGAGTGCCCTAACTTAGTTGTCAGGTTGTAGAGAAATAAAAATCATACCAGGCATAGTGGTACACACGTGTAACCCCAGCACTCAGAGGCTGAAACAGAAGGATTGTTGTGAATTCAAGGCCAGTCTAGGCTACATAGTGAATCTAGGGCCAGCCTGGAATACATAGGAAGATGCTGCCTCAAAAAAATAAATAAGTCATCATAATCCGAGTAATGACCTGATTAACCCTGGCATTCGATGCTGGCCTCTCACTGCAGCATCTTTGTTGAGTCAGTTACAAACATCTGTTAGTACAGTGCCAGCACAATACAAAGCAAATCAGTGGGTTTGTAAGTCTTGTACATCTTGCAAAATATGTGAAATACCCCAAAGTCTATGAAAGTAGATCGTCAGAGATCCTCAGATCACAGATGAAGACAGTGACTGAAAAGGATCTGGGAGAGTTAGAGCAGGTAGCCTCAGGCAAACGCTAACAATGATAATCATGTATAGCTTGTTTAAATGAGAAAGATTTTAGTAGCCAAGCATTCTTGAGGTCCTTGGGAAAACTGAGGAACTGATCAAATACCAACTACAAAAGGAAAAATAGTACCTTAACACAGGAGAAAACTGAATTTTCCTTGAACAAAAAAAAAGTATTAAATAAAAAAGGACTGGATTAAAGACTGAAAGTCTGATTTTAAATCCCATCTCCACTCCACCCCTTTCTCTGGATGGGGGGCCTGACAGAGGTTTTATTTTGTTTGTTGTGTTTTGTTTTTCTGAGTTTAAAATACATTGGCACGTCGTACTTCTGCTTAAAGACTTTAGCTTGAATTTCTTAAGGATAAGAATATTCTACAAACCACTCACTGTTCATCATCATACCCAAGAAAATGATTCTTGACAGAATATTATCTAATGTTGTCCATTAATACCCTAACCAGGTGACTGGTTTTGTTCTGAGCCAGGTCCTAGCCAAGTATCAAACATTGGACTCACAGTCGTACTCTGGCTTCTTCTGGAGATGGGCTGGCCCAGGCCCAGGCTGGCCTTGGACTTGTGGCAATCTTCCCACCTCCACCGGCGAGTGCTGGGGTTACAGGCGTGCACCACCAGCACCTGGCATTTTACTTGTCCTTCATAACAGACATTTTTAAAAAGTCCCAACCAGTAATTTACAGACATTAGATAATGATAGTTCTTAGTATCAAGCCTCGGGGTCTCATAATCGGAATTGTGTGATTGTTTCAGGATCAAAATTCACGTTAAAATTTATTGGCAAAATTACCAAATAGATGACCATGTACCCTTCCTGGGAAGCTGAGGCAGGAGGATCACAAGTTCAAGTCCAGACTAGGCAACTTAGAGACTTAGTGAAACCCACTACAAAAAAAAAAAAAAAAAATCCATTGTCATTTGAGGTCAGCTGGGTCTAGAAGTCTTCTCCATTGTTTTCTCTTTATTAGTAAGTTATTCAGTGGATGTAACTTTGAGACCATGACTATCCCATTAAGCCTTTTGCTTGACGGCTGTAGCATCCGTTAGGGCTTTTACTTGAATCAGATAGTATGTTGAAAAGTGGCACAGTGTTCTAGTTACACCTTCATTCTGCAGTTAATTGATCTTGTGAAGGAAAAAAAGATCCCTACATACCTATGTACTCAGGACTTTAAGAAAAACCTAATGTGTTAAAATAATTCGTTTTTGTCATTTTTTCCTGATCATAGTGTCCAACAGGAGAGTTGGCTCCTGTGCGCTTTTAAATGTCCCCATCAATTTCGAGACTTTGGTTTTTGATTTTGCAGTGGGGATTGAACCCAGGGCTTAATACTAAGCTGCTTCATAGCCCTTTGAGGTGGTCTCCAAAAGTCACTAAATTGCCGAGGCTAGGCTCTTATTTGCAGTCTTCCTGCCTCAACCTCCCAGAGTGCTGGGATCAGTTTTAATGTTTCCTTTCTCATAAAAGATGTTCCAGGCTCACCCTGTAATTACCTTGCCTTGGTCGTGTAATTAGCTTTTTCTCCAAAAAAATTGATTTATTTAGTGGAGAGTTGAGGAGTGTGTATAAAAACCAAGATCTGAGTTAGTGCCTGGACAGCACTGATTGATACTGGAATGATTCAGCCTCTAAGCCCTGACAACAGAGCTATAAAATTATATTTCACTTTTTTATATAATGCATATTTATACTGACACCTCTACCTCTACTCAATACTGCAGGGTTCTTCCTGTCTTCCTGTTCCATACCTCACTCTCCCTCCTCTCATGACAACACTTGCTCCCAACATGAGTTGTGCTTATTTGATCCATCATAGATGCATACAGCATAGTTTCAGAGCCAGGCATGGTGGTGCACACCTGTACTCCCAGCTGTCTGGGAGGCTGAGGCAGGAAGATCACAAATTCAAGCCCAACCTGAGCAACTTAGTGACTTGGTGAGACTGTCTCAAAATCAAAAGGGCTGAGGGTGTAGCTCAGTGCAGAGGTCCTGGATTCAATCCCCAGTACCAGGGGCTGATGTGGGAGAAAACAGGTTCAAAATACAATAAAACAATACCACCACAAACTTCGTTCAATATTTTTTTCCATTTCTTTTCATACTTAGAAGTCTACCTAGTTATTCAAAATTCACCTGAATTTTTTCAAGTAGCACATTAATTTGAAATAGTTTCATTGTTTTGTTTAAATCAAAAGGGGAAAAAAGCTAAAAGAATACAGTTTTTTACTGTGTAAGACTTCTTGAATGTTCGAGTAAAGCAAGAACAAGCTTTTTTGGAAACAGGGCTAGCACGGAACTCACATGCCTGTGACTTCCTCCCAGAAGCAAGGCAGCAGGCCTTTACCGCTTAAGGTTGAACTTTGCCTTCACAGATCATAAAAGAATAAAAAGCCTTTCAGTTTAACTGACTCCTTTCCCTCCTGCAGAGCACCTACGCAGTTCAGTAATTGATCGAAAGGATTTAATCATCAAAAGGATTAAGCCTAAGCCCCAGCAAGGAGACGACATCACAGTGACGGACGTGGAGAAGCACATCGAGGCCTTCCGCAACCGCCTCGTCCAGATGCTCGGGGAGCCTCTCGTCCCCCAGCTCCAAAACAAAGTGCACTTGCTGAAGCTCCTGCTCTTCTATGCTGCAGACTTGAACCCTGACGCAGAGCCGGCCTCAAAGCACTAGAACAGCCCGCAGGGTCCCTTAGCACTGAGCACCGAGAATACCTCCATGAACTGCTGCCATCGACTTAGACGCTCTCCAAGTATGACCAGTAGTGAAATTCTCACAGGACCAAACCTATCTTATTTATCTGTAGGTCATAATAACTAAGTCTTCAGCATATATCTTTTTAATAATCCTGTCTTAGCCTGTTCCAAATATGGCTTAAATCTACAAGGTGTATATATTTTTAATAAATTATTTATCTATACATTTTTTTGAAACAGGTGATAGTATATGCACTATATATTTTAAAGTTTCCATTCAAGATGTAAGAGACTCCTCTGCCAACAAACTACATCACTGTTCTGTCATTCAAGGCACTGCCAGCCTGTTTCTGGGAAGACACTGCTTTCCCCAACACAACACAGCCATCCTAGAGTAGACATTTTTAATATTATCTAGAAATAAGACCTCGTGGCCAGTCTGTTAATACCTAATGTAACAAAGTGGGGTAGTACATAGAAGCAAAAGGATAGCATGTGTTATAAAACATTTGATGTTAAAATGCTGTAATAAAAAGCGAACAGTTTTTCAAAATACCAGCTTTACCATGCTTAGGTGCCATGACTGGGGATAACCAGAGTGGTTATTCAAAGCAGGACAAAAAGACAGATACCCACATTTGAGAAAGTAGTGAGGATTCTTATTCTCAAAACAAAAAGAAGACACAAATAAATTAACTGTAACAATTTTAGACTGCAGGGCTTCTCTGTGGAAGGTCAGTTCCATATGTAAACAAAACGCTACCTAAAAAAAAAAAAACAGCAAATATTTGACAGTGTTCATGACAGTGAACATATACACAGTGACCAGCAATAAAAAGGCAGGTTCTCTTTCCTTTCTTCAGTGAGATATGATCACATAAAGGTATGAGCCTCATTTTAGGGAAAAATTCTTCCACTTGTAGAGAAATTTTGAGTTCTACTACTCCCAGCCCACAAAATTTCAGGCCCTGATCTGGACAAAAGTCAAAAAACATGACACTAATTTTATATGAACCTGAAGTCTGTAACTGTATTAATCGTCTTTACACTAAAAAAAAATTTAGTATCTGGGGTTGGGAGTGTAGCACAGTGGTAGAGTACCTGCCTAGCACGTGCAACGCCCCAGGTTCATTCCCAGAACCAGCCGCAGGAAAAAGATATGTATGCATCAGTATGAAATTAGAAGACTGAATTTTGAC
>RJWT010021181.1:0-17700 GCA_004365215.1 Cuniculus paca | reverse complement strand
TGAGAAACTCATAGGTCACCTGTGAGTCACCTCACTCCATGACTTCCTCTTGTCTGGAATACTCTTCCACAAATTCTAGAAATTTCTTCTCAGGCTTCAAAACAGTAAGATTGGACCCTTTGTTTGATTGCTAGCCACTGGAAAACATGGAGCTGAAAAGTCTTCTCTGGGGAAAAGCTGAATAAACAGCTGTTATGCAAATGTTGGTATGTTATTCAAAGAAATTTCCTCCTAAAAAGGAATAAATTCACTTATTTCAGTAAATATTTCACTTTCGCATTTTTCCATACTTTCAAATGGACTGTTTTTTGAAATGTTTTGTTCAAAGTTTATGAAACCTCCCTGCAACAGTATGGTCTGATTCTGGCTTCTTCTTGAATAGAAGAGTACCCCATTAAACCTCAGTCTGAAACAAAAATGAACACAAGGCCTGAAGACTTGCAGAGCAGATCAAGTCAACTAGCCTCATAAATGGCACGAACTACAATTGACTTACAAACATTAGTGAATCTTAAATTGAGCTATTTCTTACATATGTGTGGACAGTCATGTGTCAATTATTGATAGGAATATAGTGTGAAAAGTGAATTTTAAGCAATTTTGTCATTGTGTGAATATCATGGAGTGGATATGCTGTTGTGATTTAGACCTGAGAAGTCTCTTCAAAGTCTGCAGAATTTGGAATGGTGCCATACCCTCATTGGTGAATAAATCCACTGATGGGCTCCTAGCTAACTTGCTGTTAGGAGGTGGGCATGGTCAGAGAAGGCAGGTCACTGAGGACAGGAGATAAAAGGCTAAATCTACCGCTACAACTCCGGTCTTTCTTCTGTTTCCAGACCACCATCATCTTGAACTACTTCATACCATCAAAGTAAACATTTTTCAATCATTGTAGTAATAGCTAAGATAGGGTTTGCATTCATGGTTTTTGGAAGAAATGAATTTTCACTTCCCTTTTTACTAATTACAGTGGATTCAGTGTTCATCATGGACAACTATTTCAAAGAAAACAAAATATATAATTGCAGCCATTGAGGATTTCCAGTTATCTTGTTTCAAAACCCTGTATTGATTTCATTGTTTTGTTTTTATTGATTTTACTCTATTCTGTTTTGTTTGATTGTATTATGTCTGCAGGTGTAGGCAACTATTCTGAAAATAACAAGAAGCATTAAGGTAGCCACTGCTGTTTTACTATTATCTTGAAGTTCTGGATTCCTTTCATTGTTTTGTTTTGCTTGTTTTGTTTTGTTTTGTTTTGTTTTTTACTGGTTTTATTCTGTTGAATTTGTTTGATTTTATTTATCCCTGATGGTATGGACAGTTATTTTGAAGATAACAATTGTCATTATGGTAGCCATTACTGTTTGCCTTTTACCCTGTTTTGAAGTCATGTACCATATTTATTGTTTTGTTGTAATTGACTCTGTTCTGTTTTATTTCATTGGTTTATAGTCTCTTCAAATTAAAAAAAAGAATATAAAATAGTTACAATGTTTTAATACATACATTTAAAAAATCAAGATTAAATAAAGAATGTTAAGTTTCTTAAATTTATCTGCTATAATCAGAGAAAGATTCTGGGAAAAGATAATAAAATTCTAACAACTACATTTATTTTTTGTGTTATGAAAGAAATCATGTTGTCTCAGGATCAGAAGTAAAGTTTTTTCTTATGACTAAAAAGCATTTGTTTCTCCATCCATCAACTTTTTGTTCTTATCAATTTATTTTTTCCATTTCAAGGCAAGATCATGAAAGCAGA
Source organism: Cuniculus paca (assembly GCA_004365215.1). Lineage (NCBI taxonomy): Eukaryota > Metazoa > Chordata > Mammalia > Rodentia > Cuniculidae > Cuniculus > Cuniculus paca. The sequence continues at coordinate 15,932 of RJWT010021181.1, read as the reverse complement.
TGTCATCTTCTTGTGAAAAAGGGGCTCTTGTGTGGTAAACAGGACACAGATTATGATTTTAGAAGCTTCTATGTAACGTAGCTTCCATTTTGGAGAGAAAGACAAACAATTATGTGCTCAAATATTACAATGATCTTGAGAAATGATGCAGGGTTTTGGATTCCATCACCTTTTGAAAGGTAAGTGAATACTTCTGACAAGATAATCTCCCCATAGAGCTATCACTGTCTTCAGGACACATGCTATTTAGACATTGTTTATACTGCTAAGGCTTGTCCCTTATCCCAAATTACTATTGTATATATGTACTTTTTGAGTTCAGAAAGCTCTAATTACAGAGAAATTTGAGAATCTTGTTTGTGTCAGAAGTCATTAATGTAAAATTGAAAGACTAATTAGAGGTTTATAACAAGATGTTTGAGAGATAATGTATCCAAGAAGCCAGAAAGTTGAAAGATTTGAAAAGAACAATGAATAAACAGCAACAACAGAAATGTAGGAGTCAAAGGAATTTTAAGAAAAGCAGTCTAGTGAGAACAGGAGAGATAAGATGTTGAAGTGATCCAGATGAGAGCTAAGTGTCTAGGTGACCAAGTGAGTGCCACAGAGTTGATGTATAAGCATGAAATGCAAAGAATATAAGATAAAAGATCTCACAATTACCTGTAGGATATCTCCTGATGTGTATGTACTGCACTGGATAGCTCTTCATGTAAAAACCAATAAAATATATCAAAAATACATATTTTTCTAATTCAAAATCTAAGCAAGTGTTCTACCACTCACACACTAGCTTTCTACCCTAATTCTCTAATTCACTTAATAGTTTGATAAAAAATTGCCTGTTATCTCCCCATGTTCATAATACAAAACTAGAACAGTCTATTAGATTCAAAATTCTTAAAAGCTATTTGTTTCTTCAAATGTGTAATATCATGAAGTGAATTGATATTATTGTGCCTCTATTAGTTTTTTTTTTTAATTTAGTTGAATCCTGCTTCTTCTATTCTAGCCTTGAAAGTGTTATCCATCCTACAGATTCACTCAGTAATGAGCTTCTGAAAACATCACAGGGTTTCAATCGTCTACTAGAAATTCATAGCCCTTGAAATATAACACTAATTTTGTCATCAAAGTGCATAAATGTGAATCTGTCAGACCCAAGTTTATTCTTTAGGATATTTCTATTCATGAATTATTAATTTTTTGAATTATTAATTTTTGAATTATTAATTTTTATTGTATTAAACAATGAGTGCTTAATGGAAAAAAATCATAAAAATAAAGTATTGAGTTTTTAATATTTATTCAGTATTTATTAAAAAAGCATCAAAATTTTCAACATCAACTGGTTTTCAACAAACTCTAAAAAAAGAACATCAGAAATAAATTCCCACATGAACTACAATGAAAATACCAATAACACTCCACAAAAAATAGTCTTTACTTCAATTATCACACTTTAGGCAGTCTGCACACATGACAACAGCACGTTCCATACACACACATCACTTATACTGATAACACATGTCTTTTGCTTTCCTGGCCTTTTCGTAGGGCATATTTGACATGTCAGTATTCTTGCTATTTTGTCAGGAGATTCTTACTATATTATACAGTGTGTAGCTAACAGGAACATAAAATATCTATAAAATACATTATTAAATTCTTAATGTATATTGTGCATTTAGGATACACATCAACATTTTCACATCAACTTGTACTTTCTTACAAAACCTAAAAGATAACATCACAAGTAAATACCTATATGAACTACCATGAAAAAAACCAATAGAACTCAACCACAAAAATAAAATCTTGGCTTCAAATGTCAAACCCAAGGCAGACTTCACACGTGACGATTCCATGTCATATGCACACATCTTGCTTACACTGATAGCACATGTGCTTAGCTTTATTTTTCTATGTGGCAGTATTGTGTCTTCCTATTTTGTCAGGAGCTTCCAACTATGTTGTACAATGTGCAATTAGTATGAAAATATGATATCAATAAAGTAAAATATCAAATATGTAGCATGGGCTTAGAATAGACATCAACATTTTCATAACACCTGTTCACCTGCTTTCAAAACCTAAAAGCTAATATCAGAAATAAAACATATTGAACTTCAATGTAAACACAAACCAAAGTCTACTACAGAAATAAGTTTTGCTTTAACTGTCACACCCAAGGCAGTCTTCACACATGACAAATGTATGTTCTATACATAAGTATTACTTACAGTGATAGCACATATGTTTTGTTTTCCTGTACTTTCTTGTCTGGCACAATCGACATCTTTTTGGTTTTCCTGTTGTTGTAGATTTTTGTGATGCTGTACCTGCCTGTTCACCTATCAGCTCACCAGTGTGCTCTGCATTTTTTTGTGCGTGTGTGTGTAGTTTCCCGGGCAGAAACATTTTGTTTTTCCTCTGCTGTAAATGATCTCTTACAAGCTCCAGTCCTACTCTTCTGAGACATTTTCTCTGTGATATTTTTCACTTGTTGTTTGCAAACTTTCAAACTATCCCACACATTTTTAGAAATAAGTAAAACACAACCACTAACCAATGCTTTGTGTCTCAGTTGACATAATAGTTGCTGCATAACTCATCAACAACATCCATTCAATGTTCGGTTTTGTCATTGAGAGTTTCCACCTCTATTTTCCATTTTGTTGAGGTTTCCCTATCAATATTTCCATCATGGTGAAACATTGACATCTGCAGTACCAGTTTGATTTTCTTTGCCATATATGAGGCCAATGTTATATATCTTTCTGAAATTCAGAGATTGTGCTACACAATTATCTGTTTTGAAATTACAACATTTCATTTGGAATTTCTGCATTGTTCCTGTGGACCATTCCTGTACTTGTGCTCCGTTAGCAAATGTAACTTCAGTTGGAAATCAGTAAACCAATTGTTGAATGTCACCAATTTGTTTGGAAGATGGGAGCAACAAGTCTTTTCACATCATCCAGTTTATTATGTATGAATAAAGACCTGATGACTGAGTTCCAGGATACATGTCTAAATTAAAATAAGAATAAGCCTTTGCATCTATAAGGACATAAATTTTTATGCATATTTTGACCCATCATTTTTCCATAATTTTTTTGCATTCCTGTGATCACCATGAGAAATACGTGCTGAATACAGCAGACCTATGAATGTTTTCAATATAGCTACTGAGGTGTCATAATACATACATTTTTGAATATGGCTATTGGTGCATACCAAATGTTTTACATGCATTTCAGCCTGTATGTATTTTGTAGCATCTTGTAATATTTCATCTGTTTCAGTTTCCAACACTGAATGGCAAAGCTGGCATTCTGTCCAATACATTTCATCTCTTTCAAGACCTTCATTATATTTTCAGACCTAGTTCTAAAATTGCATCATTGTATTTGTTTTCATGGCCATTTCACAACATTTCAACTAGTTACATACTTATTCACATTGCTGTTTTCTTTGTCATCTGAATTAAGGAGGTCTGCATTCCCTGTGTCTATGTCAGTCAATTCTTGCTCCATTTCACTGTCACAGGAACTTTGGCTCAAATGGCTAACATCAAAATCATCATCATCATCATCATCATCATCATCATCCACCCAAACCACTCTTGTATTATGAAAGGATGTATTTTACCATAATGGTTCATCTTTGTTATCCATGCATGAGTAATCTGATGATTCACTTTTGACCTCCAAAACTTACAAATCTTGTTTTTCTTGTGCCATTGTACTGAATTGGATAACTTCTGCAAGAAAAATCAAAATAAAACTTTTTTTCAACAAATCCTGGAGTGGTGTGATAGTCAGGTAAATATATGCAAAAACATGAAGGTGGGTCCAAATCCCATTTGGCTACTTTGCACACATGCACACTCCTTGCTGTTTGTCATACCAAGTGGGTAAACATGTATATTGCTTCCTGTATGCATCAGGGAAAGGTATTGAGATTCAAATCTGGCTTTATAACACTAAAGTACAAATTTACAGTAGAAAATTAAGGTATGGGTCTGCTGGACCAAGGCTTATGCTCCAGGGAGAGTTCTGCATGGTTCTTACAGTTTTTCTTTTTTTTCTGATTGCTGCCTACTTTATCTTCATGTCTTCTCTCCCAAGTTGTCACATGCATATCTAGTATACAAATGACATGGGTCACTGGAACAGTTGTTCTATGAATAACAGAGCCTACCATTTACATTTATTCTTTAAATGACCAAATCTGTAAAAATATGATACAAAATTCGATCAGAACCATCTTTTTCCTTGCATGGAGCATCTTCCACTCATTAATCTAACAAACTACCTATGTCCTTTAAAATTCATATAGAATATCACATTCTGTAGGAAACATTATCTTCCTTAGAGTTACGGTTTTCAAGCCTTATCTCTGACTTTTGGCATCCTACAATATCCCAATTATGTGACTTACAAAAGTCTGTTGTTTCTTTTCCTATTTAACTGCACATGACCACTCAACTGTAATCTTATGTTTTAGTCTCAAGACCATTCTCATTTTCATGTACCAAATGTATAAGGAATCTTTGTTTAATATCAGAAGTTAATGACTAAGTAAATTGTACAAGAATCAGTAGATAAAAAATACATTTATTGGACACCTACTATGTGATATCAATCTATGAATACTAAGATACACTAAGAAACATCAAATTTTATTTAGTCCCTAAAGCTCAGAGTATGAAACAGTTTTTGGTAACAGTTTTTACCAAGAATATAGATTTTGAAGAAACTTCAAACTATTCATTCTTCTGAATAAAAAAATGACTAAGTAACTTAGTTACTTTACAGTTTTTATAAATATATAAAATGGCATCATTCTTGTAAATATACTTTTATTCATTCAATTGTTGATGTACTCATAAGTTATTTCTATTTGGATCTACTACACGTAATATTTTTATAAACATGATTGAACACATTTTGGTTGACGTAAACACGATTCTTGCTATCTACATATGTTTATTGACAATTCTGGATCACAGAGTATCAATGTCCATTCCACTTTCTATTGTGCACTTACATTTTTCTAATTGAGTTTGAGGAATATTTATACATTTTCAGTGTTTCCTTTTTAAATTTTTGTATCAACAATCACCTCTGCTGTTAATTTCTTCAAAATGTTTGGTTTCTAAGTAATGCATATTTATGGTAAGTTGAAGCAACAATATAGAGGAGTTCTGTGCATCTTTTAACCAGTTTGTAAGGGTTACCTGTTACATACATACAGTACATGATCAAAATCAGAATTTGACTTGGTACACTTTATGTGTACAATACTATGTCATTTATTTCCATGAGAATATTTGTATAATCATCACCGAGTCAAAACATAAACCTATTTTATCACACTATCAGCCTCACTAGGACTGGGCTGGGGTGAAAGTCTTAACTAGCATAGGTCTTTTGTGATTTTCACCAGCAAGGAATAAGGTGCTGTCACCTGTCTTTCGGATAAAGGCAGAAGTTCTAGCTCATCTGGTTTCTGCTGACACTTTGATAAGCGACCCTTTTTACTGTCACTGTGAATAAGATTCCAGCTTTCCATGTAGAAATTCTGACACTGCCCTCACCTAGCCTCATTACAACCTTGAAAACAAAGAAGTTTATAGAGCCCATTCAAATGTTGCTGTCGAGAGTTCTGTGACATTGTCACTTTTTCTCTGTTGTTCAGTTGCAGTAAAGTAGTATTGTTTAAAACATGTAAACAGAAATGTTTCATATATATGTACATATTTTTTGCTAGAAAGAAAATTTATCCGATAGACTATTCTCCCACATTATTACTCTATAGTTCTGCTTTTATGTAAATAAAATATCTATATTTTTGGACTCTGTTATGTTTCATTGTTTTGTTTATCTATTATATACATATATGCAAGGCAAGTTAGAACAATATAGTGAATGTTTGAATTAAAAATCACTGTGACAGTAAAAGACACAGTGTCTTTAGTTGGTATTCTAGTTACTTTTCTCTCATTGCTGGGACAAAATACCTGACACCCAAAGTTAAAGTAGAAAAGGTTTATTTAGTTCACAGTTTCAGTCCATAATCAGCTGGCTCCAAGGTAGGGTGACATGGCACAGAGGCAACAGTTCAAGGTGACAGAAGATAGTAAAAGTAGCAAGAGCCAAAAAAAAGGGAAGAACAAACCTCTTCTCACTTACATTATATGAAGGCTATCACTCCACATCATCTCCATGCTCTCTCCTCTTCCACAAACTCAGGATGTTTGTGAAGGCAGGACCCTGACCCCCTGCTGAGTCACTTAGTTAAGATTCTAAACCTTTCAATTCTCAAGTTGACACAATATATCAACCACTACAGTTGCTCTGTCATAGCTGCTGTGATGTCATGAATCAGTTTAAAACATTGACCCTTCATGGTCATTTTGACTTTGAGGAAGAGCCAGAAGTTTTTTAATGGAAGATCTGGTAATTTAGGTCAATGAAGACATACTGTGATTTGTCTGTGAGCGTGCTTTTTTATTGCATGACACTACCCAGAACCACTCACTGTATTTTTTAATTTTTAAAATTGTACCTCACAAAGATACTCAAGAAAGAGCACATCAAGAACTCCCTCAGAAAGTGGCAAGAATGATGGGATAAATGACTTCAGAGCCGGGTGTAGTATTTTGAGGGAGAGTAATAGCAATGTATCACATATTGCAATAATTTTTTAAATTTAAAGATCCATTATATATTTGGATAAACTCGTATGTATACATATGTGTATTCATTTTTATATATGCATATATAATAATTTCTATTTTATAAAATAAATCTTAATTTCAGGCATCTTTGTTCCTCTCATTAATTTTAGCTTTCTGAATCTCTTTAATACTTTAATCTTTTAGCTTAGATATCTTGTGCAATTTTGTAAAATGATTCTTATTCTATTTGATCCCATGTCTGTGCTTATTTTGCATAATTTAAATCATTCACTAATGTGATAAATTATATTTATGAAACACAAACAATATTATAGAGATTTTTGTTAGCTCCATGTCCGTTTGAATGTTTAACAGAATCACAAACAAATAGTAATGGGTATTCTAACTCAAGACAAATTTTAAGAAGATCAACAATGTGATATTCATATCTGTTCATTACTAGTATAGTAAATGTTAACTGTAATTAAAAACTATCCCTATCATATTTCAAATTATCTTTCTAAACATTATTCTACCGATTTTTCATTTGTTTTAAGATATAGACTAGCAAGGATTGTCGTAACTTCAATTTTCACAGAAAATTTACTTATGCTATCTGATCCCCACAAGTTAAACTAATACAATTATACAAGATAAAGTTTTATGGAAAGGACATGATAGGTTTTGAAAGATGAGACTCATTTTCACTGTTGAGACGCATCCTACTTTTTATGGGAATTAGGCTAATCATTTTAACTGAATTTTCTAGGCTGGTTCATCCAGTGTGAAGGCATACTCAAATGGATAAGAGTTTTCATACTAGCCTGGAGCAGTTGGAAAAAGCAGTGCTTGACAAGAATCTGCACTTAAATGGAGAACCCAGACTCTATCTCCAAAAAATGATTCTGCTTAAATTCAGTCTGGTGTTCATTCTGCAACATGGGAAACATTTCACCGCATCATTTTAGTTTTTTCCCATTAGCATTTTTTACATATCTAAAATAAGTCTTGTTCTTCAGATTCATATTTATAGTCATGAGTAACTCTACTATTTAAATGTAGATACACAGAACACATTTTTGAAAGGGCATTTGAGGTACACACAGAGGTATAAGTCTAGATAGCAGTTTCACTGTCTCTATCATACTGTTTGCAATAACATACAATCCACATATACAGAATTCTATGAATCTGGGCTAAGCACATAATTTCTGTAGGACTTATTTGTCGAATGTAGAAAATGAAGATTTGACTATTAGGGAAATATCATTAATTCTAATTGAGAGTATCTATCTATTAACTTTCCTCTGAATATTTTATTGTGTCACTCTCTAAATTATTTTTCTCAGTTCATAACATTTTCCTCTAGGGTAAGGAATAAGTAAAACATTCTTTTATTCTTTTTATAAATTTTAAAATTAAGAAATTGAAATCAATTGATTATAATAGTGGTATGAATAATGTAGAAACAAAATTGCAGATATATTTTTAACAAATCTATATGGATAACTGAAGAGATGCATATTAATTTCCTTCCATTTTATCGCCATTTTAACACTCTTCATTCCTTATAATACTGTGCACATATTTTGCAATCTAGATTCTTATTAATTTTTGATTGTCAATAGCAAATCTTTAAATCAAACCACTTGAAGTAACTTGTTTTTGGTTAGTTGATGCACAGTTCATTTTTATATTCATGGTCTATGGTGCTCCTTGCAATACTAAATGCTAAGGTGAAACACTCTTGAGTATTTATGTAATCATATGCGTGTTTAAAACAGAAAGAGAGAGCAAGAGAGAGAGGAATATGAGAACAAGCTGCAGGTGTTGAGGAAAAAATCTTACTCCCATGAAATTGATCTCATTTATCTTCCTTCCTTCCCATTTCTTCCTTTCTAGATTCTTCATCTTCCTCCCACCAAAATGTAATACTGGAAAGGTTTAGTGTTTCCCAGCAGCAAGAAAAGTAGTTGCACATTCAAATTCCTCAAACCCAAAAGCAATCAATACACTATGACAGGTATGTTGTTCCAGAAGAAAATTGTTTTTGTGCTCCTTGAAAGAAGAGCAATGAGTATCTAGAAGAAGAAAAATCCAGCCTCAGAGGTAACTGCATTTATCTCTCTTCAATAGAGAAATTTAAAAAAAAAGTTAACTTTAAAACAACAATTAACTTAAATCATCTTCATAGGCATTATATAAGACCCTATTAAAGGAAAACATCTGTCAGTTACTTACAGAGAAGGTAAAAAAAATTACATTACACAAAAGGAAAATGTTGATGTTCAGTGCATGTAAATCAAATACCTACGTCAATTTTTAATTTATTTATAGGTGCCTGTATTCTTTTTTTATTCATACACAATATGCAAGAGAATTAGTAGAGGTAGAAGCCTAACATTGAACTGAAAATAGTTTTCAGGTGGTTATATACTAAGTTGACCATTTAAACTAAATAACATAAGATAAAGTATGACTTAATGTTTTAGGGAAAGTCCATCATTTGAATTATAGAGGCCAGTTCAATGCCTCCACGTGCATCTACATGTGAAAGATAGGTACATTAGCATATGAATAATTTTGTGATAAATATTTTTTATAAATTATCTGATGGGTTAAGATAGTCATAATCAAAGTTGTATTATGGGTAAAGATCTCATCTCAGGGTAGAATTCACCCAGAAGAAATTGTAAATAAGGAAACTATGAAGTCAAGGAAATAGTTCCTTAATATGCATGTTCTAAGTTAGTGATTACAATTTATAATGATGATCTTTCAAAATGAGCTTATGTTGCAAGATTTAAGAGAAGAATGCAATAAACAAAAATGCTTTTAACAATATTTGGCAGATATAAAACAACGGTGGGTTGAAGCAGCTAAGTATTGATAAACTATTTTTCCTGTGCTGACTTGGACATAAAAGGCAAACTGAGAGATTTAGAAGAACTTGGAGCACTAGACTAATTTGAAGAGTGGAGACAACTGAACAAACGAAAACCAGATCAAGAATTGTCCACTGAAAGAAATATAGAAGTTGTCCTTTTCTAAATTGTGTTGATAGAGACAGGAAGAGACAAAAAGAAAAATGATTTGTATTACTTTTTTGAAATAATGAAAGGATCTCAAAATAATACATAGATATTATTGACTTTAAATTATTACTAATATTATGTGCCAAGTAAGCAAGTGATACACAGACACACACACACACACACACACACTCACCAGTAATGTATATATGGCCAGGAGAGGTGACAGGGGATTTATGTTGGGTGCAAAATTTAATGAGGTGCCAAAACACTCAATAATTAACAAGAATAATAATTTGATATAATATTTTAAAAAGGGAATTAATATAAAAATTCACTAGTGAACAAAAGATAATTTTAATTAAACATAGGATCAGCATACACTTATTTATGTATTCTAAAATTCTGTTCCTGTCTGGTTAATTAATTTGCAAACCTATGATCAAGCTTAACATTTTTATAATTTGTAATTTTCATGATTTCCTTGGTGTGTGTTTATTGATAATACAGCATAGTAGGTCCTCTTCACTTTCAGAGTTCATTGGTTGATGACTATAAATGACATCTTACTGAAACACAAGCATCTGAGAATTTTCCTTTGATATTTCTTCTTACCATGATTGGCATGAGTAATAAATATTTCTAATAGAATTAAAATGTATCTATTACATGATCAACCACAGAAGGCACCTGCTTTTCCTAAATTGTACTATGTTTTTTAGGGTTGAGGTTTGCTGCATAGCTTTTATCATTGTACAATGAAAATCTTGATTTGCTAGGTAGAAAACATGTGAATGAATATAGAAATTTTACTTTAAATGAGCCAATGGAGAAATAGAGGAGAAATAGATTCTTGGAGAGCTCAGTCTTTTGGAATACAGTCCTTTTCAAACAGAAATTCCCCCCTGAACGTGAAGTGATAGACAATAAATTCTTCAGAGATTTTGAGCAAATTTGAATTACCATAAGAATGGAAAAGTCACTAATTGATTCTGTCTTTTCATTTAACATACAAAAGAAATTCATGGATCATGTATTTCTAGAGATTATGATTAAAAACTATTCACCTACAAATTAGAAAACCTAAAAGAAATGGACAAATTTCTGGACACATGAAATGTATTAAAATCAAACCATGAAGACAGAAAACCTTAACAGACCAATTAACAGGTAATGACATTGAATCATAATAAAAATTCTCCCAAATAAGGGAAGCCCAAGACCTGGTGGCTTCCTTGATGAACTATTAAGAGGAACTATTTAACTATTTTTACTTTTAAACCAATTACTTTTAAACTATTCCAATTACTTTTAAATGATTCCAAAACAAGAAAGAGTGAAAACTTTCCAAATGTGAGTCTATGATTCCAGTATTATGCAGATAAAAAAAACAAACAAAAGTACAGTAACATTGACAAAATTTGGTTCAAAATTAATGATGAACAAATATGCAGAAGTTCTTTGTGACATGTTAGCAATCAGATTCCAACCACATACATAGCAAAGGGGTCATGCACCATAATCCAGAGATGCAAGGATAGTTCAAAATATGCAAATCAACAAAGGTAATAATTCAAATCAGTGGATGAAAACACAAAAATTCTATGATCATCTTTCATAACAGAGGAAGAAAACATATTCAATACAATTTAACACTCTTTCATTATAAAATTGAATAAATTAGATACAGGGGTGATATTTCAGTACAACATAAATATATGTAACAAACCCACAGTTAACATCATACTGAATGATGGCTACTTGGGATATTTCCTCTAAGACTTCAAATAAAACAAGTATATCTACTTTTACCTCATTTATTCAACATGCAAGTGCTAGAAGTCTTAGCCTGAGAAACTCGGCAAGACAAAGAAATAAAAGATATCCAAACACTAAGGAAGTCAAATTACTCTGTTAGCAGATGATGTGATGGACTTTGTAGAAAAACCTAAGGATTTCATAAAAGTTATAACTGATAAAGAAATTGAGTGATGTTATATGATACTTCCTCAGTATGCACAAAAAAGTAGTAGTTTTACAATAAAGAACTTCCTAATAATGAAATCAAGAAAGTAATCCCATTCACAATGCCTACATATGTAAATGCAACTAAGATAAAAAATCTAGCAGTCATTTTAATAAAGGAAGTGAATGAGCTCTACAGTAAAAACTAACATTGATGAAAAAAAATGAAGATAACCTACACAGACACACATACACAGACACACACACACACACAATGGAAAGTATTCCAATTTACACATATTAAATTAATGCTATCAGGTCCATACTACCTAAAATGATTTATTTTTCTCTTTTAATATAATACTTTATACATACAAATAACATCCATAACATATGAGCTTCATTTATACAGCATAATAATACAAGTTGTGATGACTAACATAGAATATCAACATGATTGGCATTGGGATCTGCCCAGGGGATTGGTAGAGCACATTTCTGGACTTTTCGGGGTAAGTCACTGAGGCATGACCTTGAGGTCTGTATCCTGTCCTTTGTCTTTTGTCTCTGGGGATGTACTCTTGCTCTGCTTCTCAATCACCATAAATAAGGTGACTCGTTTAGCAACACCCTTCTGTCATAATGTTTTTGTATTGCAGCCTCCTATCAATGTATTGCATCCCCTATAAACTTGAGCTGAATTACACTTCTTGTCCTGTAAATTGTAGCTGTTGGATATAGTGTCCCAGCAAAAGGAAAGTTGACTAATACAGAAAGTTTGTATTGGAGAAGAGGAGGAAGGTGACTGCAGAAACTGTACATGAGCACATTACTTAGAATCGTTTAGAACTGGTGTGATCCATTAACTAACGGTCACCTTATAACACCCAGCTGAACTGAATCAGTGTGGTTTGGGTTGTCAAAGGCTCACCTGAGGACTGTTGTCAACAGCATGAAGGAGAACTGGAGGGAAAGATGATATGTCGCTCTCGATTTTTCTGGAGAAACTTGTCATATTGATTTTCCTGAAATGAACTCAGCCATTTTTACTGTTAGAGGAGCTCTCAGGTCCTTCCTGTCACTGAGGATAGCTGCGGTTCTTTTCAGGAGGAGCTCTGGTTCTTACCTTGAGCATTGCTTCCTGGCCTAATGCAGATCCCTCAGCCTGCTGGCACAGATCCTTCTTCCTGCTGACACAGATTTTCTAGCTTCCACCACTGGTCTTTGGGCCTTCCCAGTGTAGATCTTTGATAAAGACTTGCATATGAAATTATCTTGGGCTCTAGGCCTCCAGCTGGACTCATGAAGTACATTGCCATAGGATCCAGGCCCTCAGCTGGGTTCTTTTGATCTCTGGTGCATGGACAGATTTCTTGTACTCTTCTCCATTTGACTTTTTGGGTGAATATTATAAAATTATCCTATAAATTATGTGTCCTGTATTAAATCTATTCCTTTGTAAACTCTAGCTACATAACTGGTTTTCAGTAGTATAGAAATATTTGGAGAAGCGGTTAGAGAAGTTCTAGAATTCTGTAAACAGAGTTTATTGTATTATTTTGGTGGGAGCTCAAAAGACCAAAATGCTGACAGGAATGCAGACAGAAAAAGCTAGGTTCAAGAAGTTTCAGTTGGAAAAAGACTTCATTGGCAATGAGAGTAGAGGTTATGTGTATTATGGTCTGGGAGAGTATTTGTCTACATTTTTTCCATGTCCTAAGACTTTGCAGGACACTGAGGTGAAGGGCTGTGAACTCACTGATCTGACATGGGATATGTCAATGCATCACAACACATCCACCACACAGCAATACTCATCATGATGAGACTACTGCTGGCTGCTTTTAGCCAGATTTATAGTGAAAATTGGCAAAAAGTGAGTATAAATATTTGAACAACTTAGATTTTGGCTTGAATGGAACCATGTGTAAAGTTGCAGCCAAAGGAGATGTAGTCACTGAAGAAATCCACACCATTACAAGGAACTAATTGCTTTGTACTAATTGCTTTTGTACAGTGACAAGACAAAAAAATGCCTAGAGGTCATCTCAGAAATAAGTAAAATTTCACCCATGAAAGGCTACAGATATTAAAGTACCAATATTTCACTTAAGAAAAGAGTCCCTGAAATATGTGCTAAAGAAGGGCCTCCTAAGAAATTGGTTTTCTAAGATTCAATTCACTATACCAAACCACCCAGGAACCCAGAGGGCACTGCAGCCATGGACAAAGGGACCTGGCTACAGTTTCTGATTACAGAAGACCTTGATGTCCAGAATGTGGTGTTAGGTTTATCAGTATGCATAATACAAGAATTGTGAACCTGTGTGTGGTAGGAGTTTTACCAGTATTCAGAACACAAGAATTGTGGCCAGTGAGGCTTCCGTCTAGATTTCAAAGGAAGGCCTGGGAGGTCAGGCAAGAAATGCTGATAAACTGTGGGAATAAAGGCAAAGGTACACTGAAGACCACAGGAACTGAAAAGTGCTGAAAATTTGGAAAGTCTGCTGAGGGAAGCTACAGGCTTTGAGTGAGTCAGCACAAAAGAGAGGTTAAGTGGGCTGTGACCAGCAAGGCTACAGGGGTGTAGCTGTCCAAACTCTTTGGAACTAATGTTCTGGTGTGCCCTGGATGTTGTATATTTAAATATAGCACTTAATGTTTCCCCTGCTCAATTTTGGTCTTGCTTTGGCCTTTTCTTTCTCTCCTCTTATTTCTCCCTTTGGAAAGGGAATATTTACCCTATGCCCACGTATTTTGGGATTATGTGAATTGTTTCTGATTTTTACAGAGATTCACAGCTAAGAGTCTCAGAAGAGGCATTCACTTGGTGTTTTGAAAAACGCATGAACACTTTACACCTTGGTGAAAGGAGAGCTGTACTGTGTTAGGTGGAATTGAGAACTTGCTGTTTATCCATATTTGGAGGTTATGTATCGTTCAAGGAGAAGTGTCGGTTGACAAGTATGGGATATAGTAGGCAGAATGCAATGTCAACTTGGTTGGCACTGGAACGTGCCCAGGGGATTGGTGGATCACACTGATGGATCACATGCCTGTATGTAGGCCATGGAAGTGAGACCTTGGGGCCCCTGTCTTGGTCCTTACCCTTTCTTTCCTTTTGGGTGTTTCTCCTCTGCTCTGCTTCCTGATCATCATGAAGCAAACAGCTTGACTCTGTCACATCATTCTGCCACAAAGTTTCTGAGTTGGAGCCTGGCACCCATGTACTAAATCCCTTGAAAATATGCACCAGTAATTGTTTCCCTCTTTAAGTTGTGGATATCAGGTATTGTGTCCCAGCAATGAGAATGCTCCCTAATATACATAGATAATCATGAACATACTATGCTATGTGTGTACTTAACATAGTTTTAAATCTAAAAAAGTCCACCATGATTTCTCAATTTTTTTTTTTTTTGCGGTACCAAGGATTGAACTAGACCTCATGCTTGCCAGGGAGGTGCTTAGCCCACTGAGCTAAATCCCCAGCCCTTGTCTTTTTCAAACAGGGACTCACTATGCCATGCAGGCTGGGCTTGAGCTCACTTTGTAGCCCAGGTTGGTCTCGAACTTGCAACGATCCTCCTGTCTCAGCCTCCCTAGTGCAGAGATTACAGGCGTGAGCCACCACGCCAGGTGATTTCGCAATTTTTAAGAAGTGACTTTTTGTACATTTAAATGTATTGCAATTGTCATTAAATTTGTTTTGTTTTCTTCCATGCTTTTCTCCTGTCCTGATTGTTACCATTTTATTGCTTAATTTTTGTTTTATTGATTTTTAATTTTTATTTGCTTTAATTTATTTTTATATTAATAAGCAATAATTGTAATAATAGTGGCATTATGTACTAGATTTTTTATGATATTAATAAGCAATAATTGTAATAATAGTGGCATTATGTACTAGATTATTTTTATTTAGATGTTTGTGATTGCTATTTATTCACTTACCATTTATTCTTGCATCATAAATTTTCTTTCTTTCTTTTTGAAAAATACTTTTAGTATTTTCTATAATGAAAAGTTTGTGGTTAACTAACCCACAGTCTATTTAATCTACTAATCTGTCCTTCTTACTATTTTCTTTCAAAAAATGTACTTTTCAAGTTTTAAATTCATAGGATTTCATTGCAATTTATTTTTATTTTATATATCTCTTCTTTATCTGATATCAGTTTCTGAAGCAACCAATTAAGAAGTTTTTATATATTTTTTCTTAATGATTTTAAGCACACAATTTAGTA
>RJWT010021180.1:0-17685 GCA_004365215.1 Cuniculus paca | reverse complement strand
TATGCCCTAGAAGCTTTTTGTAAAGGCAAGTTCCCCACACCTTGAAAGAAGCTTCTTTTCCCTTTACCGGGGGAGGGCAGACCTGGGCTAATTGACTTCTGTATGATCCATCTGCTCCTTACCTCCACCCAACGACCCCCACCACCCCTTCAGCCAAGGGCAGAGGCTGCCAGGAGATGCCAGAAGGAGCCTCATGCATCCAGGCATTTGTAAAGTCACCTGCCGTGTCCCAGTTGTGGCCCTGGGAATCTGGAAACAAGTCAAAGTCTAGTGCCTCGAGGTGCTCCTGCTGCCCGAGGGAGAAGTTTCAGCAGGGAAGCACCAGCCCTCCTCTATGTATAGTCCAGGAAAGATGAGAAGTGCGAGGCTGTGGGATCAAGGGAGAGGTGGATCTGTCCTTTACGACTGTGATTGTGACTGTTTGGACTGAGGGCAGGCCTCAGAACACCCTATGGGAGGCTGAGGAGAGCTCACCCAATGCAGGACAGGGTAGGGCGCTGTGGATGACCACAAAAGCAGCCGGATCATGCATTTTTGTGAGGACCATGCAGCCCCCCTGGGATTCACTCCCTCCAGACAGTTCCCTGCCAAAGTTGGACAGGCTCAGGTTCTCCCCTTCATCAGAGTCAGACTGTCTGCCTCCCTCTGCCCTCTTCAACCACTCACCTGGTCTCCAAAGCTGTTTGATCTTGGACATCACTGAGGAAACTGGCCTTGACTCAGCCCTTCGGGTCCATTCTACTAAGCTGGTGCAGCCTACAGCTGAGGGACAGGGCTAGAACATGAGGGGGTGTGGTGTGGTAAGATGGCTGTCCATGTCAAGGCGGTACACAGCATGTGCAAAGGCCAGAGGCAGAAATCAGAGGAAACAGAAACTCTATGCTGTGACACATTTACTTACATTTATAGGGTGCTTTGGAAAACAAAAGGCAAAATCAAAGATTCCCTCTCTTTAGGGAAGCCCAGTGCTCCAGCTGCATGTTTGTTACATGTGTTTTCTTCTAGCATCATGTGACGCTTATAAGTATGATTCACCACATTTATATCCTAAAGGACAGAGCTGTTTGAGAATTATCTCAGTGATTCTTATTTACTTGCTTTTTTGCTTTAGTTCTAACAGGCACAGTCTGGTTTGATCACCACACATGTATACATGCATCCAAACACCACAGTGCCTATTACCTCAGTACCCACAGCAGGCCTTGGGGGAGGAGCTGTTTATGTGCTGTCTCGACGGAAGGCCAGGGCACAAGGCTGGGGCAGTGCTCCTGATGCTGCCCAGATTCAGAGCAGCCAGGCTAAAGCAGGCTGCTTCTCAGCCTGGGTTTTTCCACTCTGCTCTGCAGACGTGGGGACACTTCAGGTTGCTGTTATGTAAGGGAGGGCTGGGACAGCCCAGGTTCTGGCTGTGCAAGTACCTGGGAGGGTTTGCGTGTGTGCCAGGGGTGTGTGGGTAAGTGGGTGTGTGTGTGTGTGTGGGTGTGATGGTGTGTGTGTGCACTGAGGTGTGTCTGTGTCTGTGTGCATGCTTGGGCTCTACTGATGAACGTGTGCATGTGTGCACCTGTGCGTGGGTGAGGTTGCAGCATTTGCAGTGGGCACATGCAGGCCAGTTTTATAGCAACTGAGAATGGCCACATGTCCCTCACGTGTCCTGGACTGGTGACATGATTCCCTACCAATCCAGGAGGTCCTTACTATTATTACCCTGGTTCTTGCCAACAAGGAACCTCAGGATAGGAAGACCATGTCCAGGCATTGCTTTGAGCTTTTTATGAGCATTTGCACTTCTTGTGCATTTACTGTTAATGATTAGACAGGGTGAATGGGGCTCCTCACATCCTTCACCACTGTCATGCTGCTTTTCTATTTCTCTCCCACAACATCTTAGGCACAGCTGCGTGTGCACATGTGTGTAACTGTGTGTACATGTACCTGTCTTTGTGCGTGTGTATGGGCTCTCTCAGTCAGGCACAGTAGGCTGTATGTCGTGGTCACAGCCTCATTCCTCTGTTACTGAGACCTCTCGCTGATCACAGGGTTAACCTGGCAGAGATGCGTTTTTCTCACCTGTAAATGGACATGCTTGTCCTCGTTCTAACTGATCCTTATGATGGAGATGGGGTACAAAAGAGCTTTGGGACCTGTCTACCTTTGCACCAAAGTGTGGGTTCTTCTTAGGATTTTGTTGAATGGCAAGATAAATAGAACAGGTGACATCAGTCTGTCCCTATTTGTTCTTGGAGCTCAATCCCTATACTTTGTATGAATGTATGTACATATGTATGTATTTATGGTACTGGGAATTAAACCTAGGACTTTTGCACTAAACTACATATTGAATCTCTATTTATTTATTTTTTCTTGCTTAAGTTTTTAAAATTTTTATTTATTTATTTTAGTTTAAAGAGAATACAACAAAACAAAGCAAAATAAAACAGAACAAAGCAGATCAGAACAGAACAATGCAAGCAACCAAGGACTTCAAAACAAGACAACAAGAAGTCAACAGTGGCTACCATCGTGTCTCCTACTATCTTCCAAACAGTAGTCCATACCTTCACACACAATAAATTCAAACAAAAAAAAACAGTATAAAACCAATCAAAACAAAAGAATGAAAGCATTACAGGCCTTCAAAACCAGACAATAGGAAATCAACAATGGCTACCATAATGTCTCTTGTTTTCTTCAAAGTAACTGTCTATACCGTCACACATTGAAATCAAATAATAGAAAACAGACTGAAACCAATCAAAACAAAGAATAAAAGCATTATTGGACTTCAAAAAAGTTTTTTTTAATTTTGAAAACAAAATCTCTTTTTAAAAAATGTTCTTTTGAGATGAGATTTTGTTTTGAGATGGGATCTTGGTAAATTCCTAAATTGTCCAGGCTGTGCTCAAACTTAATCTTCCTGCTTCAGTCTCCCAGAGTGCTGAGATTACAGGTGCGCACTGTGAGTAGGTACTTACTGGGAGCCAGATGCGCAGCAGGTGCAACCAGGTGCTGTTGGCTGATACCTACAGTTGAGCCATATTGTGCCTTGCAGTGCCTGAGGTCCTGAGAGGCTGTGAAGAGCCCTGTTGCAGGGCTCAACTTCTCAGTCTCTCAGGACCGCAGGCACTGTGTGGGAAAGTCTCCATCCCTCCTAGCTTCTGAGCCTTTGCCACCCTGGTAGTGAGAAATTAAGAGAATATGATTCATGTAGCAGGTTTTACTGACCTGGCCGGGTCTCCTGGTCGGTACCAAGTTGCTCAGCCATGTCCACTGCAAGGCACAATATGGCTCAACTGCAGGCATAGCAGCAGGTAGGGGCTCATGTGGCTGGTGCTGGTGGTCTCTGCTGGGAGCCACCTGTCACCAGTTCCTTGCCTAACCAGTGTTCCTTTGGGAAGCCTGGGACATCTGTTGCCATCCAGCTCTGGAGTGTACCATTCCTGCTGCAGACATGGAATAAGCTCAATTGTAGTAGCCACGACCTGGCCTGGTGGCATCCCTGCAGGCCACATATCCTTATGGTCAGGGTCAACTCTGCCCTAATGCATACCTGCCCTGCAGTGAGTTCCGGGTGCTGCTAGATCTGAGAACACCAAAGTTCTAGGGGCAATTCTTTACATGTCACAAATGCAGCGCTCCTTACCTTTGCTTTGGCCACCAGCTACACCTTTGCTTTCGGTGGTCCAGTGGGAGTGTCTTCCTGGCCTCTCCTGCTCCTTTTACTTAGGAACTTGAATCCTACTCATTTCACACAAGGGACTTGAAGCCTGGTGCCAGGCCCCCAGTGGCACACAGTTGCAGTCCTGTGTGCCTGGAGCCTCTTGGGGAACTGGAAGTGAGAGGAGGAGGCACTACTTGAAGCTGGACCCTGCTGTGTTGGGGGTAGGCATGGTCTGCACAAAGTCTCGGGGGCAGTGGCCCTCTCTCCTGGATTTAGATCCGTAAATCCCTTGGTACCCCAGCTGGTGGCTCTTCTGACTCCACAGATCTTCTCCATGTGAATTTCCTGCCTCTGGGGTGAATTAGCCTGAAAAAGAAAACAATGAAAGCAAAGTGTAAGTACTAAAATTGTTGACCTGGTTTGACTTCTTTAAAATAAAATATATCAACTGTTAGCGAGTGGGCATTTAGTCCTGACTTGCCTTTAAATCTTATTCTACAATAGACTTTTCAAACCTGAGTCAAATTTTACATCATTTTTTCTATGTACTTCAGATTTTTCACATTTTCTTGTAGGATTTATTTTTTTAAATTTTTTGAGAAGGGAGTAGTAGTGGAGAGGAAGAGAGAGACTGAAAGAAATGGAGAGTTCTGGGAAGGAAAGGAGACCTGTAGGTGAATTCAGGAGTTTAGCATTTCCAAACCATGTGGAACATGTGGGCCCCATGCCTGCAGGGTTCAGGTGCCTGAGAGCAGAGATTTCAGATGGGACTGGATCAGTCTGACTTGGGGGGCTTACAGAGGTGCCGTACTCAGCCCAAGGCTACGGGTGTCTCCTCACCCATGCTAGTGAGTGAACGCAGCATGCCTCACCGAGGACGGCCTTTTCCTGCAGAGTATATGAATTATGGAATGTAAAATAGTTTAGCTCTATGCCTGGCACTATGTATGCCCTCAATAAACAGAGGTCATTAGCATCATCATTGTTATATTTTGTCTATGTCAAAATGGTACTGATTGATAGCAGTTTGAGAGGGAACTCACCGTGTGAGATTTTTACTCATCTATGAAGAAGACAGTGACTTTCCCCTGGGATTTCTTTTCTGGGCACGGGCTCAAAAGACTGGGTAGGAGGGGCCCCTGGGCCAGCACCTGTGCCTGCATCTGCCCAAGATCCCGCCAGAGGGCGCCCTTGCACCTTAGGTCGCGATGGGGCCCTGGAGCACACAGGAAGGGCTGTCCTGCCGCCCACTGTGCTTGCCCTTTAGGGCAAAGTTGCCTAAGAATCTTTTCCAACAGCCACCTGGTGTGTGTGTGTGTGTGTGTGTGTGTGTGTGTGTGTGTGTGTCTGAATGAATTAGGAAAGCCTTATAAAGTGGTGTGGTGCTGGGAGGAACGCTTCATTCATGTTCATCTTCACAGAAGAGAAAGTCAAGGCTGAGAGAATCTAGGCAGTGTGCCCAGGGCCACGGTTGGTAAATAGGAGATGGGTCAAAGCCAGACCTTGATTTCCCCCTCGAGCCTCCTCAGGATCCCCCTGCCTACCTGCACCCTGCATAGGGCATATGAAGGATTTTCTTTTGTGCCATTGGCAGATGCCTGGTCTTAATCATTCCAAGTGTGTTCACACAAACCTTGGCAGGGTCTGTGTGCTGGGACGAGCAGCAGAATGCACATTGCAGGCTAGAGCAGGACACACCAGGACATGCCATGTCCCCAGGGCAGTTCTCCTCTCTAGTAAGGAGCTTTCAAAACCATCTAGAGCCACTCTTCAATGAAAATTTGCCTCTTTTAATTTTTACCAGTACAAAACCTTTCACATGCTTTACAAATATTTCATTCCCTTCCAGCAGTAAATTTCCTGGTGTCCAAATACTGGTGTGACCATCTTCTCTGTGCTGAGCAGTCTTTCCGCATGCAGCTGTGGGGTGGAGGAGACAGCTACACCACCTCTTTTCTGGCACCAGATAGGTCATAGAGTACATGCCAGAAGAGCAAGAGGAATCTGGGGAGGGGGGAAGTGACCATCCATAGTCCCTAAAGTGGCAGTCAGGGCTCAGATCCCACTGGGCTGACATGGGGGACCCTTCAGAGCATCCTCCACAGTGTTGAAGCTTTGCAAACTATGATGTGCTATGTAAGTCTGGGCAGGTCACTTATAGCCAGGAGTTAATGGACGTAGATTGCCAGGGGTCTGAAGGGATCCATAGACAGTTCTTGAACACTGGAGCATCAGGAGTGAGGCTGGTCTCAATCGCCCCTTGCACAGGCTGTCTTATTCAGCTTTTTCCAGTGGGAGAGCCTACTAGAAACTCACAGGATCTCTAAGTGAAGTGCTGTTTAGGGTGGGGACAGACTGGGGGTACCTCTGAACTGGTGGTGCTCTTGCTCTCAGGAGATTTTTCAGGAGATGGGGAGTGCAGGAACCTTGCCCAGGATCATTGTCTCATCTCTGCTGGTTCTTGGGTAGGGCCAGACCCAACAGACATGAAAGTTTTATTACTCTGGGGGAAGAATATGTTTTTTTAAAAATTTTGTTTGATGAGCTGGCTGTGGCAGAGGGATGCAGCTTTTTCTCTGCTCAGCTTCTCTCAGGACAGGTCAGAGAGCCCCAGTAAGTACCTTCAAGGCCCATGACCACCAGGCTTGTGGGAATCCTTTGTGCAGTGAGGCATATCTCTATGCACCCAGGGCCTTCTCTGTACTGGTCCAGGAACTCACAGAGTGGAGGCAGAACTCATCATTGCCCTCCTGGAGCTCACAGGGTACAGCCTGGCTAAAGAAAGTGGGAGAAAGAGAAACTCCCTCCCCTATGACAATTGTCTGGACCAGAGTGGCCTACTGCCCAGTGAGTTGGAGGAACTTTGATCTGAGTGGTGGTGCTCCTCATGGATCTGGGTTTCCAACTCAGCTTGGGGATGGAATGAGGCACAGAAAGAGCCATCTGGGAAGGCCCCGGTGAAGGAGCAGGCTGTGGGTCAGTTCCACTGCATTCAGGCATTGCTGCCTGAGGGTCCAAGGAAACAGTTGGGTACTGTGAAACCAGCCCCCCATGTCTAAATGCAGCCTGAGGTGGGGGCTCAGCTCCCAGTGGGCCTTGGCACCCAGCTGTAGTTCCCAGCTGCAGGTGAGGGTGCTGGTGAAGTGAAGGTCAGCTGTGAGCGAGGACAGAGTCCTGGGGATGTGGTGGTGGTGGGGTGGGTTCTTGTTCCTCCCTGTTTCATGTCTCATGTTCTGTTTCTATTGTAAGTAGGCATAGTAAGAAGCCCCAGCTTTTTTTTCAGTTGGGGGTCTCTGCAGGAATCTGGTGGCTTTCTCACCCTGCAGGGTTTATAAATAGATATTTATACATCCTTCCCAAAAGTGCAGGGAGGATTGAAAGAATGTAATGATGGAACAGGGCGATGTACTCAGCCAATGCAGAGGCATTACATACCAGGGCACCAGCTCCTAGGACCTGTAGGGAGTTGATCTGTGTTGCAAGTTGTTTGGACCAACCAGAAGAGGCCATTGGGACAGTCAATGTAGCTCATAAAGGAGGGTAAAGCATTGAATAGTGGTGGGAAACTGGGTGCATTGCACAGCCCTCTTCTTCCTAGGAGGCTTGAAAGTTCTACAGTTCTTCTCTCACTTCAGAGGGAGCCATCCTGCTCCAGGCCACTGGGCTACTAGGAAATTTATTAATATGGTAGGTCCTTGAGCTTGGTGTTGTTTGTCTCCCACACTGTCTACATGTCTGCATGTATCTCTCCAAGGCACATGGTCAGTGTAATAGACCAGTAAAGTGTTCCATAAGGTGTAAAGGTGGTCAGGTTCTTTCTTTCTGCAGTATAGCAGCAGGAAAGGGCTATCACCTTAGATGGGACATACAGTGCAGATGCATTGCCTTCTAGGTCAAGTGAAGGGAACTGTTTCTGATCTTCCTTACTGGCAAGGTTGGGAATGGTGCTGGGAGGCAGGGGAACCTGGCATCTGGTGTTTAGTTTTTGACCCAGAAAATGCTGTGTTGATTTTTTTTCCGGTAAATACATCCCATCCGGAGCTGTTAGGATTATAGCATATTAAGCTTCTAACATCTACTGCTATTCTCCAGCATCCATCTGGTTTTTGAGTCGGCTCTGCAGGTGAGCTATGCAGAGATGCAGTGGGTTCACACCTGCATGTTTTATATTTACCTGCTTGTTTACCAGGATGTGCTTCATTCTTTCCTGAAGACCTGAGTTTCTGTCTGGAGTTTCCCTTCAGGCAGAACATTTTTTTAGTAATCATGCTATGCAAGTCTGCTGGTGATGTGTTCTCCCATTGGTTAAAATGCCTTTATTTTTTTCTTTGTTCTTGAAGGTTATTTTCTTTGGATATAGAATTCTGGGCTAACAATGTTTTCTTTTAACTCTTCAAAGATGCAGTTCCACTGTTCCCTGGCTCCATTGTTTATGCTCAGAAGTCAGCAGTATTCACCCTGTCCCCCTGTGTGTTCATGTGTTGTCCTTTTAGTTGTTTTCCAGAAAGTCACTCTTTGGCTTTCAGCAATTTGACTCTGATGTGTGCTTTTTTCTGTTTTTATCTTGCTTGGGGTTCAGTGAGTTTCTTGAATCTGTACATTTGTCTTTCACCAAATTTGGTGAATTTTTGTGTATTATTTCTTCTGTTCTTTTCCCTGTCTCATTCTGTCTTTATTTTCCTTTTGGGACACCTTTTGATACTATTCTCAGGTCCCTGCAGGTTTGTGTATTTGTTTTTCTGTCTTTGTTCCTCTTTTCCCTGGCTGCAACCTTGCATTATGTAATTTTTCCTCTGTGGTAAGGCATGTGTAGTTCCTGAGGGTAGGTTCAATGCTGGCTGAGGTGATGGGATTGAAGGCCAAAGATGGTGAGGTGAAAGACCCCTAGAGGCAAATGTGCAATACCATCTCTCTCTTGAGAGTGTGACCTGGTGCAGATAGATCATGACACACATTTGTGCCATGGAAGAGACAGACAGATTGAACCTTATGTGACCAGGTCCCAGCATGGGAAGATACTGTGGTGGGGTGGAGGACTCAGGTCTGGTAGGCTCCTGCCGTGTCCTGGTTTCAGAAAATGTGCCCAACAACTTACCTGGAAACACCGTCATCCCATGCATCAGACGAAGAAACCTGTGTTGTGAGAAATCCTCTGTACTCAAGGTAATGAAGCTAAATCAGTGACAGGAGTATGTGATTTAGGATAACAAATGAAGTCTTTTTGACAGGGCAGGAAGATTAGGACTGTCCTCCAAATTCTCAATCCAAGCATTGCCCACATTCTGGGATTTTTTCCAGGCAGTATTCATCCTAGAACTTGAACCAAAATCTACTGGGTCTTGTGTTCTTTTTGCCTTATTGTGAGATCCTATCCTGGCCCTCACATCATCACTGGCCAGCTGGGTGACACAGCAAGCAACCTTATCTTTGTAGCCCATCATCCTTGTTCTGAGTGTGTGCAAATGGGGGCCCAACTGTGCAAAGTTGCTGAAGTGGAGGAGGGTCAGATGGGAAGTTGCATTAGAAGCTTGTAAAGTTCCTACACACACAAGGTCTTCAGGGGCTGTGTGTTTCCTCTTTTCTATGAGGCTACATTCACACAGGGGTGCACATTTATGCCCTCCTGTACTAGGAAAATATTTTATCTTTTAGGTATTATTTAGGCGTAGGGGACAGCAGTGAATAAAACATTATAATACTTGTCCTCGTGGTATTTATGTCTCATTCTCACTCTCCCATTACCTCTCCCAGTGCTAAGTCTTAGTTTTAGCCTCATTCTTGGCAGCTAAAACCTCTGGGCTCAAATCCCAAGTCTGAAGAAGTCATTACCCTACTATTAAGTCACTAACTCGGTTTTCCTGTCAGCAGTGTCGGGGTGATTACGCTTATTTTATAGGGCTATTAGGCTGTTAGACTGAGTGAATGTATTCAAAAGGAGTCGGCATAGAGCCCGGCACACAGCAGTCATTCTTTGAATATTCACTCTTCATGTAGATCCGTGGTGGGCTTATTTAATTTTCTACCTTGAGCTGCATACTTTTTCAGTTTTCTTATTTGGAAATAGGTTGTTTTCTTTAATAACTGCATATTGCTCTAACAGCACTGGAATGCTCCTGATGTCAAAGCACAAATGACATTTCCTGGTTGAGTCTCCTGTTCTTTCTAGATTACGGTACAGGCTGAGCATCCCTTAGCCTGTACTGCCTGTGATGGGCAGTAGAAGTATTAGGGATTTTGGATCCCTCCCTGCTACCAGCTTTTGGGATATTTGCAAATACATAATGATGTACCTCAGGGTCGGGACCCAAATCTAAATATGAAATTCATTTGGGTTTCATGTCTACCCTGTACACTTTGCCTGAAGGTAATTTCATACAATACTTTGAGTAATTTTGCATGGGAAAAAGATTTCATGGTGTGGGATGTTTTGCTTGTAGCTCACATTAGCAGTAAAAAGTTTTGGACATTGAAACCTTCTGGATTTCAGATTAGGAATGCTCAACCTGTGTCCCAGCCTCTAACATATGAGTCCAACATATGACTTTAAAAAAGCAAAACAAAAACCAAACCCTGGCTCTCTTTGGTTCTCCTCTCTGCCTATGGGATATAAGGGGATATAGGCATTCCCTAAGCCCTCAACCAGAGTGCCCCTGTTATAGCCCTGCATACCCCAGGCCCCCAGGACTGCTATTGATGGTTGCCCCTGTTGTCTCCCTCCTGTAGGTTATGGGCACGCGGCACCGGGAACCGACGCGGGCAAGGCCTTCTGCATGTTCTACGCTGTGCTAGGCATCCCCCTAACGCTGGTCATGTTCCAGAGCCTGGGCGAGCGCATGAACACCTTTGTACGCTATCTGCTGAAGCGCATCAAGAAGTGCTGCGGCATGCGCAACACCGAGGTGTCCATGGAGAACATGGTGACAGTGGGCTTCTTCTCCTGCATGGGCACGCTGTGCATCGGGGCGGCTGCCTTCTCCCAGTGTGAGGAGTGGAGCTTCTTCCACGCCTACTACTATTGCTTCATTACGCTGACCACCATCGGCTTCGGGGACTACGTGGCGCTGCAGAGCAAGGGGGCTCTGCAGAGGAAGCCCTTCTACGTGGCCTTCAGCTTCATGTACATCCTGGTGGGGCTGACGGTCATCGGCGCCTTCCTCAACCTGGTGGTCCTGCGGTTCCTGACCATGAACAGCGATGAGGAGCGGGGAGAAGGCGAGGAGGGGGCAGCGCTCCCAGGCAACCCGAGCAGCGTGGTCACCCACATCTCCGAGGAGGCGCGGCAGGTGCGCCAGCGATACCGGGGCGAGGGCGGCGATCTGCAGTCTGTGTGCTCCTGCGCCTGCTACCGCTCGCAGCCGCAGAACTTCGGTGCCACGCTTGCCCCGCAGCCGCTGCACTCCATCTCCTGCAGAATCGAGGAGATCTCGCCAAGCACACTGAAGAATAGCCTCTTCCCATCCCCCATCAGCTCCGTCTCGCCTGGCCTGCACAGCTTCGGCGACAACCACAGGCTGATGCGGCGTCGGAAGTCCGTCTAAGTGTGGGGAGGGAATAGAACGGAAGAGTCCTTTGTCATGTGGCTGTAAGTTCCATTGGCCCAACTCGTCTTTCCCTCCTTATTTATTTATTATTGTTATTATCTTTTGTTATTTTTACGGTCATCACCATTACTTTCTCTCCTTCGCCCTCTCTTGGTTTCATTTCTTTCCCCATCTTTCCAGCCAGCCAGAGCAACCCAAGGGGAAACTAGAGGCCTATCCTCTGAAACCCGCATCTGAGCATGAAGCATGGATTTCTTCCGTCCTCCCCAGCAAAGGATGCCTTACATTCCCCCTGCCCCTCCCCTTTCTCTGGGGTGGCTTTCCTAGGACAGGTGTGAGACCAAAACACCAAGGCAGAGCTGAGAGGATGCCCACCCCGAAGCTGCTCACCAGGCTGAGCCCCTCTGGCCACTGCCCCTGGTGGTGTGTCCACCTAACTCCTCTTTTCCTTCCCAAGGACTGGGTGGCCATGTGTCCATGTGTGTAGCGTGTGTGTGTGCGCATCTGTGTGTGGGTGTCTCATGTGACAGGATGAAGGTGTCAGGAGTTCATTTTCCTTCGCCCTCACACGACAAGTTTTTGTTAATAGCCTGCTTTGGGCTTCTTCCAGACACAACAAGAAAACCCGTGAGGGTGAGGGTTTTCCTGTACCATCTTGCCAATTTAAGCAAGTTCCAGAGGCAGGATTTACCCCAGATGTGTCCTGACCAGAGTTTTAAAAACACTAGGTTCTAAATTATGTTGATATTTTTCCAGTGAGTGGGTGGATGGGCAAGAAGACACTGATGACTTTAACTTGCCAGTTTAAAAAATTTAAAAAGCATGCACTTTGTAAAACTGGTATGCTTCATTGACACAAGAAAGCAAATGGAACAATGGAACAATCAAAAGCCACTAATATTAATTTATTAAAGACATTTCTAATTTTCATCATCACCAGTTCCAACAATTTGCCATACAGCTGGAATTGTCAGGAGAAACTGGAAAATTGTTGGAACCACAGAGTATCTATTTTATTATTTCCTTCTTATTGATGATGACGATGACGACGATGATGATTTTGTGTAGCATCTACTATGTGAATAAGAATTATAGTTTTGGAATGCTTGGATGAGAATGGGTATTAGTATGTGGACGTGGTTTCCTAATAAAAAGTGACAGGGCATTCCTTGTTTAATATATATATATTTCAAGAAAGATTGTCTCTAATTGCTTTCAATTTGTAAATAGGGGAATGTTCACGTTGGTCTCAGGAAGAGTTTGGAGGCTGTATCTTGGCCTACTGGGAACTTGTCAATCTCAGGGGATGCTTTTGTCTAGATAGTGGAGAAATTCCTCCTTGCGCTCAATAGGGGTGACCCCGAAGGAAGTCTCGCTAACCTCTTAGGGGACAGTTTAGGCTAAAGAATATGGCACATTGTAGGCCCTAACATTGGCAGGAATAAGGGACAGTTTGACCTCCACGTTCACTGAGGGGACTTTAATTTCTCTCATCATCATCCCTGCCATTTCTAAAAGTCACTCATTCACTCATCCCCCACTCCCCTTTCGTACACTGGAAGTTCCTGCTCCTGGACCGAATGGGCTTTGGCTGCACTACGCAGAAGGAGCACGTTTACTGGCCTCCGGAATTTCCTAAAGGAGACAACACCCAAATGCCACCCGTCCCAAGTATGTGGGCCATTGGGCTGAAACCAGGAGCATTCAAGACTCCTCTGGAAAGGCTATGCATGCACTTTACCGCTACACCCCGTGTTGAAATGTCCCCTTCGCCTAGGACACAGGACCTTCGGAAAGAGTCTGTGAACCTTAGACTCTCTTGGCCAAAGTTGACAGTTATCTTCAAGGTTTTTGTCAGTTCACTGGTTTTCCAGATCTCGTTTTTATGGAGCGCCCTAAAGTATATCCAGAGGATAGCAGCAGTTGCTCTTGTTGAATTTTTTCCTCTCTGAAGAGAGTGTTGGCTGTAGGTCATATATAGGTGTAAAAATATGAATGCATATTTACAGAGTACTTTATGCTTTGGAGGAGGCTGCCTGGAATACATATAGGAGTTCTCTGGAAAACCTTTGTAAGATTTGCCCTCAAATGGGGGGTGTGTGCGTGTGATAATCTTTGACCTGCACATGGCACTGAAAGGATAAAGAATTTGCTCAACATTACAGAGCTGATCCTTGACAGAATCAAGACCATAGTCTCAGTCCCAACCCCAGAAAGGTCCAAAATGCCGACTCCTCTTCCATGTCAAGGGCCCAACTTAGCCCTTCTATGAGGGATTCTGCTTCTCTGTCTCCACACAGTTGCATGCTAGGCCCTTGGAGTCAGTGAGAGGGACAATGTCTCCACCACTCCCTTCAGAGCTGGTTTCCCACTAAAATATCTGTGTAAGGTGGTCATGCAGTGACCATTCTGCTTGGATGCTTCATGTGACAGGGAGCGCCTCTCTTCCCAGGGAAACATAGAAAACATTCTCTATGTTTTCACAGAGTTGACTCCCTTCTTTGCAGCAAGGTAGGATGAACACTTTCTTTTTCCTCTGGTGATGACAATTTAAGTAGCGGAGGCAAGTTACACCTTGTCTTGGTTCTGTGTTCCTCTGGTGTCTTCTGCCCTTTGCTGCTAGCTCATCCCTCTGAAGGATGAGCACCAAATCTTCTTTTCCAAGGTTAAGCTTGCAGTGTGTAGGGCTTGGTTTACTCCCCATGGAGTGGATTTTTTCTCCGATGTTCTTTGGTTCCCCTTGTGGGATCTGGCCAAGGAGTCCCCTGGGCACACCCAGTAAATGCTCTTAAGGTGAAAACAGGGAAGTTGAGATGTCCAGGGACAGTGGCTCTTGATATGACAGGAGGGGAACATCTGTGCTAGAACCACCACAGTCAGTGGCTGAGTCTGGGAGCCTCTGATCCAACGAAGCTCAACCTGCATGATCCTGTGGATCTCCCTTGTCTTGAGGGGAGGAGACCAAGGTTCAGAGAGCTGAACATTGTATGAGGTCACGTGGCCAGAATCTAGGTCTACTTGTTACTCTTTCTACTGTTGTCCTGGCTGCTTTTGTCGTTGCTGTTGTGTGCAGCCTTCCAAAGATCCCTCGTTGCTGGACTTTTTCATGTTTCTGGCCTCTCTTCCTCTCTTGTGCACTTGGTACTTTCCTTTGGCAGGGTGAACTTGTACCCTTTTTCCAGTTAACCATGCCCATCCAGCCAGGGTGACGAAAGCACACAGGTTGTGTGAGTGACTGGGCTTCAACTTCTGTCAGGACGAGCTCAGGAAGAGTTGCGTTCTATCAGAAACACAGGAGGCTGCCTCATCTTCCAGAAGTCAATATGCCTTGTATATACTTAATGAGATTTCTGACTCTCACTTGAACTCTTTACCACTAAGAAATCTCCATCTTTACTCCATAAGACAGGAAGAAGGTGGGGAGTAGTATTGATTATCCTGGAGCCCTCGGCTCATTACTTTATAGAGAGCATCCCGTTTCGATCCTTACAGCACCTTAGTAGGTAGAAGGTGCTGTCTTGACTATCAGCCTGTTAGACACTTTACATAGGAGTGAACCAGTCTCTCTGGGTCCTGAGATTCCTGGCTAGTCCTAGAGCTGGGGCCAGCTCTGTTCTTTCCACTTGCACCTGTCATGAAACAAAGGCAGCAGCCTTATGCCCAGCAAGCTCCCTGAGCTCTAAATTTGATTGCTGTCTCTGTGGGGCTGGTGTGTTCCCAGTGCACAGTACTGGTTGAGTAGGTGGCCTATGATCAGGCTCGAGCATAGCAGATCATTTGCTACCTAGGAGTTCCCTGGATCTCGCATCCTTCCTGGGGAGGAAGTAAATGGATGCAGACTGCTACCTGGAAGAGCCTCCTGGGAAAGTTCTCATTAGAAGCCCACCCTGACAAAGGGGGAAGCAGGATTCATCTCAGCTCACTTGTTTGTTCTCTGAGCACATGGACCTGATTGAAAACGTCTGGAATGTAACTAAGAAACCACAGATAAGTCTCAGCAGGTCATTTTTCTCTGTTTCATCCAGATATGAAAGCCCAGGGGGTCCTGTTTCCCAGCACAAACACTTGCAGCTGGAAGGTGGAGAGAACAGTTAGAGAACTCCATTGCTTGTGTGCATTGAGTGGAAGAGGGAGGTGAGGGATGTGAAAGCAATCACTGACCTGCAGGGCTTCTGGCCTCTTTTCTCTCATATTCTTTTTATAATGAACCCTAACTGAAGAAGAGCATCCACAGAGGTGTGAGATCTGAGATGTATGCTGGAATGCGTTTTCCAGTCAGTATCACAGTCACTGTCATCTATGAGTGTGACTTAGTTCTTAAAGTGGTGTGACTTGGGGCTCACACTTGTAAAATGTTTTCTTTTTTTCCTGCAGAGTCATGGTCTTCGTGGGATCCTGGAAACATCCTAGGCAAGGAAAGAGTGGCAGCACATTGTGTTTTGCCTCACTGGGCTCCTGGAAGTCATTTCACTCCCAGAGCCTTGGTAGCTTTTTCCTTAAACACAGTGGGAGAGCATAGGTGGGAACTACGGGCACTTAGCCCAAAGCGAACTTGATCCGCAAAGACATTTGGCCTGGATATTCTGATTGTTGGGCATATTTGAAGGTTGAGCCCTCAAAAGGAAAGCCAAAACAGCTTGGCAGGAGACTGGGAGCTGGGAAGATGAAGAGACACAAACAATGGCAGAAAGCAATGGTCACCACATGAGCCAAGGCCCAGTGCTCTCTGAATTCTCCAGAGTGCTGAGCATTAATCCATTTTATGTGGTTTTTTCATGACCACACCTTGATAGAGGCTGCTGCTACAGGAAAACCAAAGTCTATGATCATGATCCCCCTCCTGAGTTTTGAAAACCCCAGAGTTACAGAAAAGTTGAAGGAATAGTACGATGAGCCTATCCCTTAGTCCCAGACCCACCAGCCTCAACACTTTGCCACCTTCTTCCCTTTTTCCCCTCAACCCTCACTCAGAGACATTTGGAGGAAAAAATGTCATGTCTACAACTTTTAGGTGGTTCAGCCAAAGAAAACAATTGTATATCTCTCATGAACAAGTGCATTCTCCTACATAGTGCCATTGTCACACCTAAGAAATTTAGTGTCATATATTAGCTAATAGAATCTGTACGCAAAGATCCCAAGTTTCCCCAAAATATCCTGCAGAGCTTTTTGTGACTCTAAGATGCCATCCAAGAAATGTTCCAGACCTGCTTGTCTTGTTGTCCCAGACCCCCCCAATTGAGGGCATCTCCCTCACTGTTTTTGTCTCTTGACGTTGATATTTTTGAAGAGTCCAGGCCCATAGTCTTGTAGAATGCCCTGCTTTTGTCTGCTTGTTCCCTCAGGTTGAGGAACTGTTGGCAAGAAAATATTGTAGTTGCTGTTGTGTAGCTATGATTTATGCACTTGATGTCTGTCTCTCTGGGGACCTCTGTGGTTACTGCTTTCATTGTGAATAAATAAGTCATATTAAATGTTGTTTTCCTCTGTTAGGGGAACTAACTGCAGCTTCAAGAGAGGTGTCTGCAGATGCTGGGTCTCACAGCCGAAGCCCCAAGCAGGCTTTGGATTTCTGACCTCTCCCTGGGACCTCTTCTGTGCGGGTTGAGTGTCAGCACACTGACTCCAAACACATGTGGGGATGGTCCAGCTACATGTAGACAGAAAGCAGAGACCGATGCTTGTGAGGATCCCTGCAAGCCACTCAGGCTGCCTTGGCCCATACCATCTCCAAGAGTGGAAATGCCCACCATGCCTTTCTCTTCATTCATAACCCCCAAGATGTGATGTATTATGTCACTGCCTTGGCCATTAAGAATTGCAGTTGTGCTTTGTACTTGGCATGTTTGCCCTGGCAAGTTCTAGGGCACAGCCCATTCTGTGATGGTCTCATGAAGCACACCAGCTGTGGCTGTCACCTTTCCCTTTGATCAGGAAACTATGCCCATACAGGTTCCATAGCCACTTAGCAAGTTCTCCATGCCACTCCGCAGTGCACAGGTGGAGCTGAAGCATCTTGCTGCTCCTTTCAAAGTTTCTCCTCACCCAATGGCCCGTGGTGGATTAGTCACATCCTCCCCTTGACTCCTCCAGTGCTTGTTTCTATCATGAATCAACGTAATGGGAAGCAAACCTCCTAAGTTCCTAGCCTTAGGAGCAGTAAGTGTTGGGCAGAGGGGAGGGCAACCCTGAGCAGGAAAGAGACAACTAGATTTCCTGCATCTACACTGCCACCATGGAGGTACTTGCACATGCCAGAGTGGAAACAGGGTAGTTCAGTGCCAGTCTCCAGAAACCACTCCAGACCCCCCACAGTAAACCTGTCACTGACTGTTTGGTTGCGTGTGCCTGGTGGCCATGTACGAAATAGGGCCAGGTGTCATTCACGACTAGGCACTCCCTGTAAGGCAGTGGCCAAGACATCGTCACCCTAGACAAGCATGCTTGGGATGCTGTGCCCTGCAGAAGGAGGGCCTGTGATGG
>RJWT010021179.1:0-17657 GCA_004365215.1 Cuniculus paca | reverse complement strand
GAAGCAAGCCAGAGTAACTGCCTTCCCTTTGTAAGATTCAGCTAATTAAGGCAATTTTGAAGGTCACTAACACAGATATCAAGTTGATATAAAAATACAGGTATGCCGTGCACAATGCTCATGATTTCTCTAGAAACATGAAATATACACCTCTAAAACCTCCAGAGTCAATAGTAGATAATCAGTACTATTGAAAAGGCAGCCTTATTGAAAGAAAAATTTCATATTTTCTTTATTATGTATTTTATAGACCCCCTCATATGCACATACACACTGGAGAAGAGCATAATCACATTTGTAAAATCACATTTTAACATATGATATAACCAAATCTACAAATTTTTTTCTGTTTTATCTTTTTTTTTTTTCTTTTATTTGGTACCAGGGTTCAAACTCACAACTACAAATTTTCAGACTGCTGAAGATAATGATATTCCCTCATTTAGTTATTAATAAAGTATATTATCTTAGTTCCTTCGAAAGTAAAATAATAACTATTATTTGGATTTCATAAAATAGTATTTATTAATTAATATAAGATATATTTATGTACAATTTTCTCTGTATATTGAAAATCACTGAGGTTCTCAATGTAGAAAAATATTTTTCTACCTCACACACTCACCTCTACTTCGTGTATATACAATCTATCACTCTTGTCAATTTTACCTAAAGAACTATAATTTTCTTCTTTCATTTCCATAACTCCTACATTACAGCGGACTTGGGAAAGAGCTGAAGCCAACCCTAGCTGCATTGCTTGACTCTGATGAATGTGAATCCATTCTAGTGATCCCAACCCTTTCAGGAGTCACCTTCTGTTTCAGGAGGGAAGTATAACCCTGTCATATGTGACCTCGAAATATCAGCATGTGAGAAAAATGTATTCCATTGCTGAGGATAGGTTGATTCCTCTCCCTAGATATGAATAAATGCTTATTTTGCCTCAGTCACATCTGTTCTGCCGTAGAACCATGATAGAAGTTGTCCTAGATTGAAACATATAAGGAGCAAACAGGGACAGTGTAGCTAACCATACTACCTACTGACACTGTAGCTAGATAAGAATGGGTTAAAAAAAATTTGTGAAATTCCTCCTAAATATTCTCGTGTATTTTATTTTATATTTTGTATGTTATAGCTCAAATTCTATAATACTATTAGCTACTCTGTGACTTTTCTTAAAAGTTTATCATTAACACTTTATTGAGATTCTGGTGAGCTGTAAAGAAACAACATACTTTTTCTGTATAAAAGAATTTCAGTAAAACTGAGTTTAACATATATACTTTTCATATTACTTTTTATCAAGTAGTAGTTTGAACTCTGAGAAAAAAGAATTAACAATATAAAAATGAAAACATTTGTGTATATGTATATGTGTAAGTTTGTATATATTTTATGTATGCATATTTACTGCACATATATATTTCTTCATGTTAAATTCATGAAACATGCAATTTTCAAGGTATATTCCAAATTTATTAAGAAAAATCTTTTCGGAAGTTATTCGGGAGACATTCAGTTGAAAAAATGAAATAATAAAAATAGTTAAATATAGGCAACATTTTTTATGTTTTTCTACAAATAACCATCAACTAAATAATAAACTTGATAATTATTTTTAAAATAAGGAAGATAACAAAATCCATCATAAGGTCATAAACTCAGTCTGGAAATAAAGTTTTCTCTCTGGTCATCCCTTCATCTCTGTCCACACGAAGAGACCCATCATTTTCAGACTGCAGCTTTTCATGCCCATTGGCTCATTTTTGATTTTTTGTCATGCTCAAGGCATGAGTCTACTCATATTTGTCTCTCAGCTAAGTGCTCTGCAGACTCATTTATTCTGTTTTATGCCACTTTCTTGACATTTCTTTGGTTATTGCTTTCAATTGCTACTGTAACAAATTATGCAAACTTAGTATTTTAAAATAAGACCTAATTAGAGTCTTATAGTTCTTGAAATTAGAAATCTGAAATCAATCTCATTAGGCTTAAATCAAGGTGGAGTTAGACCGTCTTCTATTCGGGAGGATTGGAAGGAAGAGTGCTTTCGTGTGTTTTTCAGCTGGGAGGGCTGTTCACATTCTCTCACTTATGGAGTCTTTCATCATCAAAGCCAGACTGATGAATCATCTTTCTCCTGTCACATCATTAAGAAACACTCTTTTGTGTCTCTCTTTCACTTTAAAAAACCGATGATTGGATGGTACCCACTCAGGTAATCCAAGGCAATCCCTTCATCTCCCCAACCTTAACTTAATGACATAAAAAACACCTTTTGACATAAAACACAGACATATTTCCACAGGTTTTGGGGGTTGGGACAAGCTTATTTTAAGAGGAGACCTTATTCTGCCTACTATACCTTTATCCTGGAAACTGCCAGAATTTTATTTTTACACTAACATTCCCCAATTTATGAACTAATCCTCAAACCCATCCCTAATGATTCTTTCTTTCCCATTCTGTGCATTCTATACTATTGAAAAGTCTGTTATTTATTATTATTATTAGTGTTGTTGTTGTAACCAACTACTCAAACTCTATAATCCCACTCTTAAGAATTTATGATTTGAGAACCAAACATCAAAATTTAAAGACAATTTGTATAGTTTGTTCTATCTCATATCTTTCATTTACAAATGACCAAGTGAACAAAGAAAGAAAAGGCAAGAAAAAAAATATAGGTTAGTGTCTCAAAATATTATCTAGCCATGCATTTAAGAAAATTTAAGAAAGCTAAAAATTCTTGCAATCAGAAATAAATAAAAAAGTATGTGATCCTGACACTGTAAAATAATAAGTTTTACAGGCAAAATAATTTTAATATCTTATTTATGCTAAAATGATGTTCTTAGTAGTCAGAAATAATTGAAAATAAAACATATTACACAGATAATAAATGCAAGTAATGAACTTCCTCAAATAAATTTCCTTTATTATATATATTATTAGCTTTGATTGTCAATTCAGTCTATTTTATTAATCATTCTACTCTAACGTGTGCCATTTTCTCTCAGTAAGAACATGTAACTAATATGATAAAAAAGATATTTTTAAAATGTTGGTGTATTCAATTCTGTGTCCCAATCCCAATAGTTTTGGCATACCATACTACTTCATGCCTCTTTTGAAGGGTCAATTATTTCTTCTGCTTGTTGTTATGTTGTTACGAAAACTTATTACTTGAACCTATCCCTGTGATACACAAAATCATCTCCAAAGATACTGAATTGAATAATTTGAAGAAATAAAATGAAATATGTATGTGTAAACTCAAAAGTAAGAAATGTCTACACAAATAAAGTAATATAACAGAATTTTTTTAAGCAAGACCCAAAAAATACACTTTCTTCTTTTTATCCAAACCAATGAAGCATTTTGCATTCAGCTCCAGGGTCATCTCACACAAATGTTATGGAAGGTTTTTTAAACTTCTAAGAATCAATCTTTACTAAAATACCTTTGTGTCCTGTATGAATAAGCTGTACCCAGACAGGAGAATGGAAAGCACACAGGAAAGCACAAACAAATTGGGTCGTCTCATTGGAGAATACATGAAATTTGAAGGCTTTGTGAAAACTAAATAATTGGAACAAGATGTGGAAATGTATTCTTTATTAGTAATAAACTGTAATGTAATTTATATGTCAGTAGATTACTAAGTTAAAATAAGGTTTTTAACTATATCAAAATATTTTAAACATTTGATCAAATATATATGTTAAAATATACCCTTATGTAATAGTACAAAAGGAATAATACTGATAAATATGGAAATTTAAGTAAGGTTTATGCTATAATTGTACTTTGTCATTTAAATTCCATTGTAATTTTTTATTCCAGAGGAATTATATAAAACATGTGCAATACTTATAGCTATAAACTTATAGCTATAAACAGTATTCGAAAGTAATGACTAAATTAACAGAGAACTTTTTGACATTTTCCTATCTTCCTTATATAGCATGTAGAACCTTTCTTCACTTGATGTCATTTGTCCCTTTGTCAAATACATTAGAAGTTGTTGGTGGAATTTAAACGAGTTAGTGTGATAATTCCTCTAGAATTAACTTTAAATTCTAGTTGCAGAAAAGTGATTTTTAAAGAATGACATTGAAATTTTTGACTATCAGTGTGAAATCTGAAATGGAATAATGTGAAAGACATTTTATCTATTACACTATCTATGACTGATTTTTTCCTAACGTTACAGGCAGTGGTCTGCTGCAGTGAAATGCTTTTAAAAACAATCAGGCCTATACTTTTCCAGCTCTGTATCCTATGACATGATATTGAAGATTTCAAATCAGCAGTTTTAGAGACAGAGACTGGATAAATTATTTAAATCATTAAATGGTACAAATGTTTCTAGAGCACAAATTTTTAACCATTTGCAGCCATTATCACAGACCTACCTCAATGATCTCTGTGTTGGCTTAGTCACATACACCTAAACAATACACTATGGTAAAGTGTTTCAAAGCAATAGTATAGACTTCTTTTACTTTTTGAACTGATACAATTTTTTCAGATCACAAGTGCAGTACAGAATGTTTACATTCCTTGCGGCAAGTTAGCACAGATGCATAATACATCTTAATTACTTTTTTATATCTTTTCTTATCTTTCATTTCCCCCTCCGTCTATCTCTTGATTCCATTTCTGTATTTTTTGTATGTATTTGGAGTATATAATGCTTACATTACTGATACAATTTTATGTTTGTGTGGAGTCAAGTTTCTTGTTTCTAAAGATGCCCAAAGTAATAGAAAAACTGATTTTAAAGTTTTTTTCATATTTGATTATTGCACTTATCAATTGGAACATATTTTTGAGAATGAATGAAATTAATGTATAAAAGGAGAACGATACTACATATAGATTGCTTATTAGTAAAACTACGAAATTACAAAAATAAGAAAGATTCAAGGTGAAAATGAGGCTAAATAAATGTTTTTTTGGATGTCTATTCAGCAAATTTTAACCATTATACTAATCATTAGTTGGACTTTTAGTACCAGAGTGTTTATAAAAATCTTCCTAAAACTCTATTTAGAAAATACTATTTGTGTTCGGCTTACTTTATAAGGTTTTTTTCCTTGTATGTAGTCCATGTTCATGGCCACACAACATTATATGAATATGTCATGATTCATTTCTCATTTTATTGTTTGTGAACATTTATTTTCTTCTTAATGTACATTAGAAATGTTACTAGCTTGTGAATATAATCCAAGTAGTTGCACATAGCAATAGATTATTCAGCTCATTTACATTTTTTCATAACACTATTCACCATGATTATTTAACCATAAATATCTAGCCATTCTTAGTTGGCATTTTTGTAGTGTCTATATTGTGTCCAACGATATAAATAGCCCTGGTGTCAACACTCTTTCCTGTACCTTCCTGTGCACTGTACCTACATTTCTTTTGAGCACATATATTGGCATAAAGTAACTGATATGGGTTATGCACTTGTAAAATATTAATAGATAATATTAAACTTTTTCAAAGCAACATATACTTTTGCCTTTTCACCAATAATATTTGATTGTCATTTTTGCTGGCATTGTGTATTTATTTTTAATGCATTTTAGAAGATTTGTTTGGAGTTCAATATACATTTAAGTGTAATTTCACTGCTAAATAATAACACAAATATTTCACATGTTTTTATTTGGTGGTGCATTTTACTCTTCATTATGTACTTGTTGGATTACCAGTTTTCTTCTTTTACTCCTTGATCAGAGTCTCTTCCTTATTTCTTTAATCACATCAGGCAATTTTTTAAAAAGTGTATTTGAAAACTCAAATGTCTGTATCACCTGTGAATTTTCTATTTGTACAGTTTCTATTCATTTCCTTAGTTTTCTTATTAATAAAGTTTACTGGTACATTTTAGATATTCATGATGGTCATGGGGATCACAGGGAATTTGTACCCATACATGACATATTTTGATTCCTTTTTTTCAATTGCATGGCCCTTTCTTCTTGAGGTAATTTTTGTTATGTGCCAGAGATTATATCCTGTAAAATTATTGGGGACATTATCAACCCTGGTTCATGGGTCAATGTTAATTCAAGTGTATTTCAGTTCCTGTGAAGACCACATTGCTTTCAATTACTCTTTTATTTTAGTGCCTGTACAACATATGAGAAACTATTTTGACTTTTTTTACTTAATTATCATTAAATGGCTATTGAAATATTTTCTTAGTTCCTTTTTTATCCATTTCATCTCTTCTGGAATTAGTGGATAACCTCATTTACTCCAAATGGTCACCTGTATCACTGAGTTTGTCCGTGTGTTTAAGATCAGGTCTTCATCTTTCTTAATTGCAATTATAGCTATATAAAATTAGCTAATGCATTTTACTAACATTTTAACATACATCCCAGATCTCACAGAAGATTTGATTCATGGCCACAATATATAATGCAATTAATATGACTGAAACAGATAACCACCAAATCTGAGCATGAATTTTAATGATATACAGTATGCAATCTTACTGTACACTTCCTACTTTCATAAATGACATGATCATTTATGTAAAGCTTATAACTATTGATTTTTTTTAACCTTTTTTATCCTACCTCCAACCAGTTATTAAATTCTGTCCATTTTAATTTCAAAATATATCTTGCATCCAACTACTTCTCATTTTGTGCTTTTTAATCCCCTTTTGAATATTTTTACCTCATCTAGACTACTAAAAGCAATTTATTAATGATTTATGGTGTACTGTTTTTATCTTTGCATCAGATTATCTGCAGAGTAGTTTATGTTCCAAGTGTTAACTATATTGTCATGCTTTGTTACCAAAATTTTGACTTCATATTTTGGTTAGAAAGCATCAAGTTTTTGACATGAAGTACTTTATGTTTTCTTTCATGGGATATGTCTTTAGACTCATTTAATACCAACTTTTTTTCCAATTCTACTAGTAACCAGGGTATTATCATAGTAAGAAATTTTTCTTATAGTACACTAATATAACTCATTTGCTTCATTTTCCAAGAACTGCTATAATTCAAGCTACTCAAAAAGATAAACTACTTTGAGGTCCTAACACTTAGAATGCTCTAAAATAGTATTAATTGATTAAAGAAACATTAATAATCTCTTTAGTATATGATGATTTCCACCTTTGTTGAATACATGATCACTTTTGAGAAATAACATTAAAAATTCTCCAAAATAAAAACAAAGAATTAGTATTTCCTGATTTTAAAAAGGACACTGCGGATGCAGATTTCTTTAATTAAGGCAATATCCAAAGCCTATGGACTATTCAATCTTTTAATTTAGAAACTTCTACTACAGAATTTTTCATTTATCAAAAAATTAACATTCAGTTGTTTTGTACAATAAAAACATTTTTGAATATTCCTCTTCAATAAGATGTTCTAAATAATAGTATTTAGCTTCATCATGTGTGTAGTCCTTAGTTATTTACAAAAAAGGCAGAGCCATTTCTTATTTTTTTAATGCTTCAAATTAATAATGTCAACATATTTGAGGGATGGAGTAGGTTAATATTGTTTTTAAAATGTATTCATTACTTCTAGTATCTTTGGCAGTTAATGTGCGTTTTTAAACAGGAGAAAATATTTTTTGAAGTTATGGTTTACTACTTTTGACTTTTGCTTCATGATACAGAGAGCTGAAAAGAGTTTTTATCTCAAACTTACAATGAAAACAATCTGAACTCATTTCAAATTTCTACCCATTGATCCTCTGTATAGGCTGAAATTCAACACATGAGAAGATATGGAGCTTCAGAGGAGAGAACAAACGTGTACACCATTTCCACCAATGTAAAAGTAAGGAAATTCAGATAAAATCTTTGGTATACTGTCTTAGTGACTTTCTTATTGTTGAGACAAAACAGTCAACACCCACAAGTTAAAGGAAGAAAAGTTTATTTCAGCTCACAATTTGTAGAGGTTTTAGTCCAGAGTCAGCTGGCTCCAAGGTAGGGCAGCGTCGCAGAAAGGCATCACAGAGGACCAAAGAGCAGCAGGCCTTCCTTTCCCTTTTTATTCCATTAAGAGTGTAGGCCCATTGGTTAGTGTCTCCCATACCCACAGGGCTTCCCATTATCCACATACACAACTACACTAAGCCAATCAGTGGGTTAATCCAGTTATAATAACCATATCTAGCATCCTATGTCCATGATCCAACCACTTCCCAAAAGCCCCACCTATGAGTTCAGGAGTCTTTGGGGGGACATCTAGATATAAGCGGTAACGCATAGTAAAGGAGGCCACAAGAAGACTGAGAAAAGCTGAGGATCTGAGAGAGGCTGCAGAAAGAACAGAAGAAAGATCTGCACCCTCTTCCTCTAATAAAAATAATTTTTTCTTCCATGAATCCAAGACAAATCTGTACAGAGAGTTTGATGGACATGAAGCAACCTCCTGACACTTCTCTATATCTGTACTATAGTGTAAAACTCTTAATACATGGGCAAATAGCAATGAGTTTCACTGCCTTTTTGTTATTGGTGAAAATTTAATGAAGTCAGAGGCAAAAGGAGGAGGGAGAGGGAAAACTATTCCTAGGAGAAAACCAAGATTAAATTCTGAAACACTGTAGCTAGGAAAGAGCCAGAAGTTTGAGAAGAATGAACCTCTGAAACCTAGTGACATTGAATGGCTCAGACTGAAACATAACTAGGTAAACAGAAACAGTTCTCTGGTAATAACACCTATATCCAGAGGGGTCAACTGAAAATAACAAGAGAATAATGCTGTCCTATAAGACCAAAAGAATTTGGAAAGTGACCTTCATGTTTTGAAAAATGTTCATCACTTATGTCTCTACATTTGATTTGTCTTTTTGTTTTCGTTTTTGGCATTGATACTAAACTGAAGCTACATGTAGTAATACAAACTTGCCGTGCCCTTCTGTTTCTGGAGGAATTTTATGAAATGGGTGTTGCTAGCGATGCTAATCTTGACCACTTGGCTGAAATATAATTGGTGCATATTTAATGGAGAAAATTCAATTTTCCTTAAACTTTTTCAACAATATTATGCATATGTCAATAGGTTTTGCCTACAGTAACTTCAATCGCAAAAAACCCTAATTATGTACAATATACTTGTTTATTTACTCAAACATGGTACACAAAGATGATAGCTTCAGAATTTCTAAACATGTCTCTGGGAGAAACAACTGTACTAAGTTGGAGTACTGTTTTACAATCTTCTAGATCTTTAGTCATCTGATACAAATTCAGTATCGATGCCAGCACCTGATGATGGACTGAAATTTTTTTTCTGAAAAGTGAAACTATTGTGTTAATATCAAACTCTAATGTTGTTTAAAATATGTTCATGGCTTAAAATATTCTTAATCATTATATTGTCACATTGTATTGTTACTCATTACATAGTAGATGTATTCACAGATTATTGAAAGGAATAAACTCTTCCAGGAAAATAAGTAAAGGAATTAAATAAAGCTAAATCACCAGACTTTATGTGACAGAAGGGGAAGGACAAAAATTAAACACTGATTTTACACAGCTAATTGGGTAGTAGAAAAACAATAGCCATTTAAAAGGGCAAATGACACTGCCAGTAAATCACGAGATCTGTATTAAACACATCACTCTTTTACTTCACATACAATGAAATTAAACTAGGGGTAGTTTAATTTTTAGGTTGTATTTTTTTCCTTATAATGCATACTTTTATGTAGGCTTTTGAGAATCTTTACTGTTTGCTATAACCACTTTTTAGAAATTGGTTCAAGTATAAATAGAATATCAAACAAACAATAGAGACAATAAGGTGAAAAAAAGAAAATCTGCCCCATGACTAATGGTACATGAATATTTCTTATATAAAACAAAATCACATGGTGACTCTTAGCTTCGTTCTTTTAATATTACACTGATTTTGCATTTACTAAAATATGCCCATGGATGAAAGCTATTAATGGAAGTGAATTTAAACATTAAATGCTGTTTTAAATAGCATTCATTTTGACTTGTTTCCTGTTTCTTTCCTTGTAAAACATACTGAGAATGAATGAAAGAGGCTGTTATGAAAACTAAAGATGTTTTTAAAAACCTTGACAAGGTTGAAGCACTAAAAATATTTGCTGATGAATAGGCAGGTGTGGGTGACACAACTGTAAAAGATCAGAAATAAAAAAACGAAAATATTTAAGAAGATA
This sequence comes from Cuniculus paca, assembly GCA_004365215.1. Classification (NCBI taxonomy): domain Eukaryota; kingdom Metazoa; phylum Chordata; class Mammalia; order Rodentia; family Cuniculidae; genus Cuniculus; species Cuniculus paca. Next base: position 7,448 of record RJWT010021179.1, on the reverse strand, counting down.
CTGTATTTAGATCTTCTTACAAGTGTCTATGTTCTCACTTCACCTTAAAGTAACTGAAAACAGAAATAGTGGAAGGCACACCGTGACTGTGTTTTATGAAGGAAAGGTGATAGATGTCTACCCTCAAAATAGAAAGAAGAAACTTGACCCTGTAAGAAAATATTACATAATAAATATTGGTTTATAAAACTGAAGTTTAAAATGTTAGTATAGCTTATTTTTCCATTTAATGCAAAATTATTTCCAATATTAAGAGTTTTTATTCTTTATGCCATATTCTCAAACATGAAACAAAAATTTTCACCTTTACATCATTTGTTTTTATAATTAGTTCTCTATTTTATTATCATCAAATATTTGTCTTTAATTTGTTACTGAAGAGGTAATTTTCCAGTGGTCTTTCATGTGTCTCACTCAACTACCTTGTTCTTTTTGTGATTTCCATGTATTCTTTTTATTGTTTGATATATTATACTTATTTTTTATTGTATGCATTGAAAGTCTTTTTTTTTTTCTTTCATTTTAGTGTGTCTCTTTTCATTCCTGACTGTCTCCTCTCCAGGGTCAATTTCTCTGTATATATTTCTTAGTCTTTCTATTTTATGTTTCTCTAAAGATTTTGTGATTTGTGCTTTGTCATTCACATGTAAGAACAGAAAGCAATTCTTACAATATGACTGGGAGCACTGTGTACATGTGCAGAATTTATGAAATAGCACACTTCGGAGTAGGATTAAAAAAAAAAAGCCTACCACAGTGGCATAGCTGGGGCAGGGAGTGGCACGGAAGGGCTGGTCTGCCCAAAGTGGCACATTTACTGGGTGGCATTATTGGGAAAAAGTAAAATTATATGTAACAATTTACTTCATTTAGGGATATTCTAGGGCAGCAAATTGAAGGACTACCCTGAGTGGCATGAACTCTAGCTATATCACTGGTCGACTATTGTGTTGGAGAAAGGTCAATGCTAACAATTCAAGGCTCAGTTGTCACAATATTTTACAATATTTGAAAATGATCTACTCTATTATTGTGTCTCCTTTTTTGTTTGCTTGTTTGCTTGTGGTTTGTGTGTGTGCATGTGCCTGTGCGTGTGTGTGTGTGTGTTTTATTTTGGTTGAATATTGTCTTGGTTACTTTTCTCTGGTTGCTGGGACAAAATACCTGACACCCAAAGTGAAGCAAGAAAAGGTTCATTTAGCTTACAGTTTCTGGGGATTTCAGTCCATAATCAACTAGATCCAAAGCAGGGTGGCATGGCACTGGGGCAATACTTCAAGGCAACAGCCAGAGCTAAAGAGGGCAAGCACAAGCCTCTTCTCTACCCTTATATTGTATACAGGCCACCCCATCCCCCACCTTCAGGGTGGGTGTAACACTTACAAAATGCCCTTTCCCTCCTTTGCACAGGATGAGAATAGTAAGAACACTGACTCCCTGCTGAGTCTCTGGTTAAACTTGCAAACTTCTCAAGTTGACACAATGTATCAACCATAACAATCCACCTCTTGTCAACTTGGCAACCAGACATATTTCTTTAAAGCAGCCTCCAGATACCAAGACATGCTAATTCTTACCATTTTGCAACTTGAACATTATAACACAGCTTAACAATCCTTAAGAACCAGCAGTAAGTCTGTCAACATTACATTAGAAACACAATATTTCGTCCTTGGTCCCTCAAACACTCCTGCACATCCCTTTATGCAAAAGGCATTAAGTCCATCCGCAAGAGTTGGCAAAGTCCTAACAGTTTCAGCATTGCTGAAAAGTTCAAGTCCCAAGTCTCCTCCAAGATGGAAGGCAAACCTTAGCTGTAAGCCCCTGCACAAATGAAAACAAAGTTAAACACTTCTAACATGCAATGGCACAAGACAGACATTACCATTCCAAAAGGTACAAATGGGGATACAAAGAATTGGAACCAAAGCAAGTCCAAAATCCAGCAGGGAAAATGTTAAGTACTGTAGTTGCATGTCCAACATCTGAAGCAATCTGTGGCAAATTGTGAGCTCCAAAGGGCTTGTGTGACTATCCCTATGCACTTCTGATGGTTACCAATCCCCTGGCTTCTGTCTTGGGATGATTTTGCTTCCTCATTGCAGGTTTCCTTAGGTGATCCACGTTCCTGGCTTTTCCAAATTTGTGGGGTAACCACTGCACCTTTGGCTTTACATTCACAGCTTCACACATTGCACTCTCAAAATGCCTGGCCTCCCAGGCCTTCCAAAATCAGGGTGGAAACCTTTTCAACCTCAGAACTTGTGCATTCTGTGTGCACCTAAAACCAGCATCATGTGGATGACACTGAGGTCTGCTGCCAGTTGGAGCAGTAGCCAGGGTTTCCCCTTTCTTGGCTGTAGGGGTCCAGTGCCTGGATTGCTGGGCACTCTGAACCTGATTGTAAGGAACAGATTTTCTATGTCACCACCATTCTGGAACCTCTTGGGGCCTCCACCACCATTCTGGAACATGGTGTTCTGAGGCTTTCTCATCAAAGCAAAGTATTTCACTTTTGTAGTTTGGAAGCCACAAAGGTTCAAGACTTGCTACTTTTTGCAATACCTGCAGGCCATTTTTTCTGTTCCTTCTCAGTAATCGAGGTTGCAGCTCTATTTTTACAGTCCACTGCTTTACTGAAGCTTCCTTTCTGGTCAAACCCACAACCTTTTAAATCACCCTGCTGGGCTCTGTGCTTTTGATTTGTGATATAAATCTGGCTAAAAGCCAACAATAGCCATGCCACAGCCTCAACATTTGACTGCCTTGATATTTCTTTTGCCACATTAATCAGTCCACCATCCTTAATCTTAGTCTCAGGCAAAGTCTCTGGACATGAGCAAAATACAGATAAACTTTCTGCCAAACCATAACACACATCAACTGGAGTCCAACACCCAATGCAGTCCTTCTTTCCAACAGAAACCTCCCAAACTTGGTCTCTAATGGCAGGCTTTCTATCAGCTTTCTGGTCTTCTGAGCTCTGACCAGAATCTCCCATGCAGAACAGCCTAAGCTGTTCCAGCTCTATTCATACAGGTGACATCTCTGAACCTTTCCAAACTCTTCCCACAAGCTATTCCCAAAGGCTCTGAACCACATGGTTAGGTACAGTCACAACAATGACTCCACTCCTGGTACCAAATTCTGTCGTGGTTGCTTTTCTCTCATTGCTGGGACAAAACATCTAACACGTAAAGTGAAGCAAGGAAAGGTTTATTTAGCTTACAGTTTTGGGGATTTCAGTCCATAATCAGTTGGCTCCAAGGCAGGGTGGCATGGCACTGGGGCAACACTTCAAGGCAGCAGCCAGAGCAAAAGAGGGCAAACGCAAGCCTCTTCTCCATCCTGTATATTGTACACAGGCCATTCCTTCAACCTTCAGGGTAGGTGTAACACTCACAAAATGTCCTTGCCCTCCTTTGCACAGGATGACAAAGTAAGAACCCTGGATCCCTGCTGAGTCTCTCAATTAAACTTCTCTATCAACCATAAAAAATATTTATTTGTGTGTGTGCTTATGCTCTGTTGGGGTTAGACAGCTTCCTGTTTGTGTTTTGGGGACGAGATAAAACAATTGTTAGGAGGTGAGGCCTGTGGATTCCCTCTTCTTGTTCAGCCCATGTCTCACTCTCAGGCACTTCCATCCCTGCGTCTCTCTCTCCCCATCATTTAGCTTACAAGTTTGATGCTGTTCTCTTTGCTGATAACTTAGGCTGTTATCTGAATTAGTGTTACTTTACCATAACTTTGAAGGAACTGCATGAACTACAGGAACATTTATTTTCTTTCTGTCTCTTTTTAAAAACATTCACATTTCTATACCTACATGTTACATTGTTTATGTAGTTTAAAAATACAGTAATACCTCAGTTCATGATTGTCATTGTTTACACATTGTGTCAACTTGAGAAGTCTAGATGCTTAACTAAATAACTCAGCAGCTGTATATCCTGGGGTGTAGAGAACAAGCAGTTACCATTCTAGGATAGTGCTCACTGTGTCAATTTGAGAAGGTCAGAACTTAAAGTAATTCAGCAGGGGGCCAAGGCCCGTAGTTTGCAACATCCTCAGCCTGTGCAAAAGCAGAGTGGACAGATGGTGTGAGTGCAACACCCACCCTGAAGGGGGGGTGGCCTGTGTAAAACATAAGTGAGGAGAAGAGGTTTATTTGCCCCTTTTGCTCTGGCTGCTGCCTTAAATTGTTGTCCCAGTGCCATGCCACCTTGCCTTGGAGCCACCTGATTATGGACTGAAATCCCCAGAAACTATAAGCTAAATAAACCTTTTCTTCCCTAATTTTGAGTATCAGGTGTTTGTCTCAGCAACAAGAGAAAAGTCACCAAGACAATGATGCTTCTGTTTGTGAATGATTCAGTTTGCAAAGAGAAACATTTGCAAAATTTTGCTTCTATTGAGAAATCCACATCAAATGACAAACATTACTGCCACCATCTTCTCACCATGAACACAAACACTCCCATCCTCCCCACTGAGACACATGGTCATGACTTCCTCTAGTCAACATCGTGGTCACACACAGACTAGTGCACACTTACTGTGAAACTTCTTTATGTGCATTTTAGCACACACAGTGCTAAACGGTATTCTATCCACCATTCCCCCAGAGCAAGCATGGTGGCAAGAAGAAAGTGAGGTGCAGTAACAAAGGTAACCAGAACATACGGAGTGGTAATGAAGGCGAAAGGATGTGAAGAGCAATAATTAGCGTAATAGGAAAGTGCAGAGCGAAAATGGTAAGAAGAAAGTTTTGAAGAAAATAACCATTAAATTGAAGAAGGAAATCATAGAAAACCATGAGTGTGGTGTTTGTGTGACTGATCTGGCTTTCGGGGACAAGATGGGGAAGTCAGCAATCTTGACTATTTTGAAGAAGAAAGATGTGGTCAAAGGAGCTGACATGGCAAAAAGAAAAATGACGTTAACGAAGCAGAGGATGCAAGTGCTGGAAGAGGTGGAAAATCTTTTGTTAGTGTGGTTGAATGAGAAACAGTTCATAGGTGATAGCTTTAGTGAAGGTCTGATTTGGAAAGGCCAGGGAATTGCAGTGATTTACCACAAGAAAACTCCTGTACAAGTGCAAAAACTGGTGAATTTAAAGACAGTAGAGGGTTGTTTGATAGATTCTTCAAGAGAAGTGGCATCCACAGTGTGACAAGACATGATGAGGTTTCCAGCTCTGACAAGGCAGCTGAAGAATCCTATAAGAAGAATTCTCGGAATTAACAAAGGCAGAAGGATAAAGCCTGTAAGTGTTCTACTGTGGTGGAACGAGTCTCTTCTGGAAGAAGATGCTGAACAGAACCTAAATCATGAGGAAGGAAAAGGCACTGCCAGGTTGCAAATCCATGAAGGACAGACTGATCCTTTTGCTAAGTGAAAACACAAGCACCAATCTGAAGATTAAGCCACTGCTGGCGCACCATTCCCAAACCCTTCATGCATTCAAGGAGCAGAATGTGAACAAGGCCAGAGTGCTTGTCATGTTGAGGGCCAGTGTGAAAGCTTGGGCCACGAGGCAAGTGTTCATGGAATGGGCATAACGTGTTTGTACCCACCACTAAGAAATATATTTCTGACAACCAATTGCCTGAAAGGTGCCTTCTTCTAATGGACAATGTCCTGCCACATCCTCCAACCTTGGTGGATGACATGGAGGCTGAGTATGACTTCATAAAGGTCAAGTTCCTCCCCCTCAGCATGACACTTCTTCTGCAGCCCATGGTCCAGCAGGAAATCTGCAATCTCAAGAGGCAGTACAGAAAGGTACTCTTCACCAGGTGTTTTAGTCACTGAAGAGATGTCCTTGAATCTAAAAGAGCTCTGGAAGGAACATTTCAGTATCTTCCACTGCATCAACCTCAGTGACGAAGCCTGGGAACAAGTCACATGCCAGATCTTAAACTCATTGTGGAGGAAACTTTGGCTAGACTGTATCACTGAATGTGACTTTGAAGGACCTGAAACATAGGTAGTGGAGGAGATTTTGTCCATGGACAAGAATATGGGTCCAGTTGTTGATGGTATAGACATAGAAGAGTTTGTTGAGGACCATAAGTGGAGCTGATGATGGAAGAACTTGCTGAACTCCAGAGTGAGTGGCAGAAGGCACTTGTTGAGCATCTGCTGAGGAAGGGGAAGACAGGGCATATCATGGACTGACCAGAGCTGCAACAAGTGGACAGCAGCCTTACATAAAAGACACAAGTGGTATGATTTTAGGGCTCCTGGAGAATCAAAACCCTCTAACAGAATCCAAGATTGTTTGGGAACTGAGACAAAGAACTTCTCTGGGAGACCCATATTTATTTGGTTTTGAAACAAAAGAAAGGATTACTGAGGAAAGTGGGGTAAACTGAGCAGGATCTTAGCAGTCAGTTTAAGGACTTCCCCAAGTAGTAAATTATGCTAATGAGAACTATCTTATCTCCAGGCTGACATTCACCGTTCACTGCAGGAGAGAGATGCCTGCAGCTATAGTCTCTATCTAGTTAACTGGGGTGGGAACCCAGCATCACAAGCCACTACAGGCCTCAGCTGGGACCAGGGATTCATAGAGGTTCACTTACTATGAATCCATTGCCCATCTCCAGACAAGGGACACAGGCCTGGGACAGACTCACAAGAAAACTTAGAAAACCAATTGATTAATTTTAAATCCAGCTCAGAGGCACTGGATAGTGTTCTCCATCAAGGGAGGAGGTTAGCAGTGATGTGATAAAATCCATTACAGAAGAATGGAATGAATGCCAGAATTTCTTTGGAAGCACCACCCCCACATAACTGTAATGAACAGAGTGTCAAATCTGATGAACAATAACACATTCTCTTATTTTAGGATGGTTATTCAGGGCAAGAAAAACACAAGGAATGTTAGATTTTTCATCAAATTTGATCGCATAGCTAAGAGACAGAAAAGAGAGGAAACCCCTAAAGTTATCTTTCTAATGTCCTTATAGAGGGGGACTCTCCCTCCAAATAATAATCTCCTTCCCACCCATCTCCCTGTCCTCCATGCCAGGAGACACCTCAAGCTGGGTCAGTATTCTTTCTCTTCATAATGTACTGTACTGTGTTTCACATTTTTATGCTTAAAAAATACATAAAGTTCATAATGAATTAACCTTATTTACATTGACTATTATGGGGAAATTTGATTCAGTTGCAGAATCATGATATGAATTAAATTCTCAAAGTGAGGTATCACTATGTGAAATCACAAAATTCCAATCTCTTTTTACTTTTCTATATAAATATTGAATTTATACTACTATAGATGGAAAATTGTAAGAATCGCTTTTTCTGAGATTTTTGAAAATACTACCTTCTGTAAATGAGTAGGAAGATTTTGCCTGAAGACTACTTGATGTTATCGAATTTTGCTTCCTTAATTACAGAGTTTTTTGGGGCAACACTCAAGACTTGTA
>RJWT010021178.1:0-17696 GCA_004365215.1 Cuniculus paca | reverse complement strand
TGGTCACTGTTAATCTATTATCATGCTTTGAAACCCATATTGTTTTCATTGTTCTGTTTCATTTGGTTTTATTCCATTATGTTTTGTTTAATTTTATTATATTTGATGGCATGGACAGTTATTTCAAAGATAAACAAAATATATTATGGTAGCCATTGTGGATTCTCTATTATCTTGTTTTGAAGCCCTATATTGCTTGCATTGTTTTGTTTTGATTGATTTTACTATATTTTGTTTTGTTTGATTGTATTATGTCTGAAGGTATAGGCAACTACTTTGAAGATAACAAGAGGCATTATGGTAGCCAGTGTTTTACTGTTATATTGTTTTGAAGTCCTGTATTGCTTTCATTGTATTGTTTTTTATTGGTCTTATTCTGTTCTATTTTGTTAGATTTTATTTATGCCTGATGGTATGGGCAGTTATTGTCAAGACAACAAGAGGCATTATGGTAGCTATAATTGATTTCCTTTTATCTTGTTTTGGAGCTCTGTTTTGCTTTCATTGTTTTGTTCTGATTGATTTTACTCTATTTTGTTTTGTTTGATTGTATTATGTCTGAAGGCACAGGCAACTACTTTGAAGACAATGAGAGGTATTATGGCAGTCAATATTGTTTTACTATTATATTGTTTTGAAGTCCTGTATTGCTTTCATTGTATTGTTCTTTTACTGGTTTTATTCTGTTCTTTTTTGTTTGATTTTATTTATGCCTGATGGTATGGGCAGTTATTGTCAAGACAACAAGAGGCATTATGGTAGCTATAATTGATTTTCTTTTATCTTGTTTTGAAGTCATGTATCATGATCATTGCTTTGTTTCAATTGACTCTACTCTGTTTTATTTCATTTTGTTTTATTCTTTTCAAAATAAAATTTTAAAAAAACTGAAAAAAGAAAAATAAATGAGAAGTTATTTCATTGAAGATCTTCCATCTCTGTAAAAAAAAAAAGAAAGAAAATATATTTGAAGATAGATAAATGATAGATAGATAGATAGATGCCAGAAGTATCATATTAACCATATGACTGTGATTTGTTCAACTATGTCTTGCATTTCAAATACATAATTTTGGTTATACCATTAAGGAATTTTGTCATACTAATCTAACAAAGCATTTTAACACTACTTAAAGAATATAAAGTAAGCCGGGGATTTAGCTCAGCAGCCTAAGTGCCTGCCTGACAAGCACAAGGTCATGAGTTCAATCCCCAGTGCCGCAAAAAAAAAAAAAAAGAATATAAAGTAAGAAGACTCTGTAGACCCTGAGAATTCTTAGGCCACTTAAATTTCTGTGCCTATATATTTGTTCTTCACTACTGCCTAACAAGCATGTGAAGCTTAGTCACTGCACAGATTTCTAGAATTTTCTGGGACTCCATAGCAAAGGTCAAGATTTAGAACAAACTTTGAATTTCTTTGTGCTCTCACTTGTTAACTGGGGAGGGGAAGGGTGTATTTGCATTGAACCCAAGGCCTCCCATATGCTACGCAAGCACTCTACCACTGAGCTACATCTCCCTTGCTACCTTCCCACCACCACACAGACGCAGTCTCTGAGTTGTATCAAGCTTGGGTTGCTTCACTTCCTGCCTTCTGGGAAGCCACAGTTGCATAAGCTATTGATGGGGAAGCTGTGTCTCATTAAAGCCATGCACATTAGAACATAGGTGTGGGGAGCCACAAGTGCACTATCTGAATGTATGTCAGGGTGAGGATGTCATATTTTTCCGCCCATCACCCATTCTCTGCTGAGTGGTGAGTCCTTATTTCAATAACTGTCTGGAACATTTTGCATTTCTACATTTCAATGAAAGCTTGCTTTAAGAATACAGAAAATGTCACATTGGGTCAAGATAATGATTTAATGAGCTTGGGGCTTTTGTCACTGGGGTACTGGCAACCCATTTTGTACTGGTTGTGATTCCTAACTCTGGTCTCCCAACTGGTGCTAATTGGAAATAATTTTTTAATCATTAGTCACTGATGAAAAAAAGAACAGTAAAAATAGCTAGGTGTGATGTAGCACGCTTGTAATCTCAGCTATGTAGGAAGCTGAGGCAGGAGAATTGCAAGTTAAAGACCCACCTGGGCAAATATAACAAGACTCCATCTCAAGACAAATGAACCAGTGGAGGAGATCATGTCCAAATGTTATTTTGGGAGAAGAAACCATTTTTACCATGAGACTATTTCCCTCACAACTCATTAATTTAGAAAGTATCCTACCATGCAGGCGGTAGTGGATGGTGAGTGGTTTGTTGTTTTTCAGTGTCCTTATTTGGTAAAGTAATGAGTAGGCAACTTAATGTCAGTCCCTAAGCAACCCTTTTCTATATATATATATATATTTTTTAACTGCAGTAACTTAAAATTTGCTATCATAACCACTTTCTTTTAAGTATACAGTTCAGTGGTGTTAAGTACATTCATTGTCGTGTAACCTTCACTATCTCTAGAACTCTGGTCATCTTGCAAAACTGAAATTCCACCCTTATTAAACAGTAACTCCTCGCCCCCTGCTCTCCTTTCCCTCTGGGCCCTGGCTGCCATCATTCTTTTCTCTGTATGAATTTAACTCCACCAGGTAACTCACAAAAGTGGTGGCATACAATATTTTCTTTTGTTCTATAATATTTTTCTTTTATTTTCATTAGCATAACATCCTCAAGTTTCATTCCTATGGCAGCTTATGTTAGATTTTTTCATTTTTAAGGCTGAACAATATTCCATTGTATGTATGTAAAACATTTTGTTAATCCACTCATCTGTCTATAGACACTTGTGTTGCTGCCAAAATTTTGACCATTCTGAATAATAACTATGAACATGAGTGTAGTGATATCCTTTTTTGTTCTAAAAAACTTAGGGATGATTCATATGCAATAAAATGCACAGATTTTAAATGAGCGGTTTGATGAGTTTTAGCAAATATGTTGATCAATGTAATTGCCATCCTAATTAAAATACAGAATATTTTTATTATCCCATAAAGTTCTCTTATTTCTCTTTTCAGTCACTCTGTGCTCCCAAACAATTACTGTTAGGTTTTTTTTTTATCACCATAGATTAGTTTTGCCTGATATACTTAATATAAATGGAATTCTACAGAATGTATGAACTCCTTTGTGTCTGGCTCCTTTGGCTCAATATGTTTTTGAGATTCAGCCTCAGTGCCATAATTCATTTCTTTTTATTGCCAAGTATTATCCCATTGTATAATATACACAGTTTTAAAAATCTAATCACATTTGGTTTGCTTCCAGTTCTGGACTATTATGAATAAAACTGTTATGAACTTTGGGGGAGAAGGATGCTGGGAATTGAACCCAGAGCCTTGTGTATGCTTGATGAATGCTCTACCACTGAACTACACCACAGACCCCTGAACATTCCTATATATATTTTTGTGAACATGCATCTTCATTTTTCTTGGGTTTACGGGCAGTGGAATTGTTCTCATCAGAGAGTCATGAGTGTAATGCTTAATGATTTTCTAAAGTATTTTGTTTTTACCATTTTATTCTCTCTTTCCTCCTCCCCAGGTATGTATGAGAGTCCCTGTTTTTGTTTTTGGGTTGTTTGTTTGTTTGTTTTGGTTTCATATTTTCACTGTTTGGTATTGTCAGTTTTTAGAATTTGAACTGTTTGAGTGAGTTTGTGATCATATATATGCAACTATTTTACAAATTCTCCCTGTCAATTAATTTCAGGGAATATTGCTGAATAGCTCTTCTAGGATAGAACTTTTTGGATAGAAGTTAAAGAAACACCAATTTGTTTAAATGAAAATCAAAAACTATTCATAATTGTCCCTACAATCAGTGCGTGGCAGGTAGAGGTGATGCTGCCCTCAGCAGTTACTGGAACCAGCTTCAGTTCACTCTCTTATACACTGCATCTCTCCCTTCTGCTACTTTTTCCCTTGGGCTTCATCCTTACAGTTCGCTTGTCCCTATTAAATTAGAACTTTGTCTTCAGTCAATTCTATGCTTTCACCCTCCTGAACAGAGAAGAAAGCACTTTCTCACCAGTTCTAGCTAGTGAACTCTGAGTATCCTGGCTTGGGACATGTGCTATGTCTCAACCGATCCCAGCACTGAGGGTAGAGGCCACCCTGAGTCTAGTGCCCACTGTATTCCTGGAGAATGGAGAAGCTATCTAGGATTGGGCAGCCCTGTCATAACTATGTTTAGAATGGAAAAGGACAGTGCCCAAAGAAGTGGAGTACTTACTAAGGCAAGTAAAACAATAAATGTCTATGAAGACTCCTTGATTTTAAAGAAAATTTTACATTCCTACAAAATCCAAAAGTCTTAGAATTCTTGTTCTTCAATCCACTGACGATCATAAGTCAAAATCATAGCCCAGATACTTACAATGCCACTTAACTTTTACTTCTCTCACTTATCAGTTTACCTAAACCATCCACAAATCCATTCTATTTAGGTTTTGACCAGCATGACCTCTCAGACTAACTTAATAAATGGGAGAGTAGTACCTTTCTAAAACAGGATTTCATTGGGCCCCCTACTCCCATCTAGGCTGCCTAACAGGTTGACCTACCTTGGTAACTTTTCACATTCTTTTTTTCTGTATTCTCCTTAGGTTACTTAATCTTTGCCTTTACAATCCAACTCTGCGCAGTAAATCATTTATTTTAACTATTCTGTCATTGTTCAGCTTTTAGTTTTGAAAACTTTCTGTTTCTCTGCAATTCTCAGAGTCAAGTCTAATTATTTTGGGAATTGGAAGCTATCTGAGAAACTCTTTTCCTTTCTGCCTTTTCTTTGGATTTGCCACCCACCAAATCCTATCTGGTTTATCATTATGCATAGAATTTATAGTCTCTTGATTCTATTGATACCTGAATTCAGGTTTAATAAGCACTTCTAAATAACATTCAAGGATATGGGTAATAAAACCATGCTTGCTGAAGCTATATATCTTCATGATTTGGGTCATATTGCTCCGAATTTTTATATTTTTGGATAGTATCTATAGTATGAGATTATGTAACCCATCCTAAAATAAAAGCTATTCTGTCTCTCTGATATCTTGATGTTCTCAAAACTTTCTCCACATCTTGAAACACAGCCACCAAAATTCATTCAGCATCCTGATGTGATAACTCAATGATTTTGTCAGCAAGTAGGCTGGTCACTTTTCAAAATTATTAATTCCTCCCCCATTTCTGTTTCAGCCTCCTTTCACTCATTAACAGCCATTGTGACTATCAGAAATTAGGAAAGAAAAGAGCAGCCATGCTGACCAGAAATATAAGAGTCATTCTCCAATGAGTTTTGTTTTTGCTGTTTTTAGTGTTAAGGATTAAAGTCAGGGCCTCACAAATGGCAAGAAGCAACCTACCACTAAGCTACATCCCCAACTTTTTCAAGTGAGAAGTGAACCAGGCAAAGTGGCGCACTTCTGTAATCCCAGCACTCGGGAGGCTGAGTCAGGAGGATTGTTGTGAGTTTGAGACCAGCCTGGGCTACAAAGTAAGCTCAAGGCCAGCCTGAATGGCATAATGAGACCCTGTCTCAAAAAGGCAAGTACTGGGGATTTAGCTCAGTGGCATTAGTGCCTGCCTGGCAAGTGTGAGGTCATGAGTTCAATCCCCAGTACCAAAAAAATTAAAAAAAAAAATAGAGTGGGAAGTGACCATAGCTGGGTCACTGTGAATGGAGAGAATAAAAGCAAGAGAAACATTCATCTTTAGCTAATGAAATCTGAACTTTGTAATCATTAAATCTAAAAAGAATATTTTAATGTTAGTATATAGGTAAGGGTTTATGTCATTTAAAAAATCGTATTTTATTTTGAATTTTACTTCAGAAAGGGAATACTGTAATCTTTTTAATGCTTAAGACCTGTAAGGGTCTTCTTAATTTGATCTTAGTTTTGTTTTCTTCACTCCTGTATGCCCAGAGCCTTGTATTTGGTTGGGCATAAAGACTGTGATTAATCAAGACCTATTAGATGAATTAACACGTGGAAAGAAGACCTTGCAGAGCAGAATGAAACACTGGGAAAAGAATAAAGGATGGAAGTATGGTTAAGAAGAAGCATTTGAAAAACTTAAATCTCCCCTAGAGATTTGCTGTGATTTCTACCAGTTGTGTCTTATTGTTGGTTGTAGCAGTTCACCCTATTTTATCTGACTTCATTCTCTGCTCTTTTCTTCCATGGAGTGTTTCCTTTCCCTATTAAGCATATGAGGTAGTAACTGTTTCTTGGGTGAGGAGTAAGCCCACTCCCTTGGTTTTTTGTTTGTTTGTTTTTTCTTTTTTGTACCGAGAATTGAACTCAGGACGTGACACTTGCCAGGCAGGCACTGTGCTGCTGAGCTATATCCCCAGCCCAACTTCCTTGTTCTTTGATCCTCAACCCTCAGGGACTCTTAGGGACTTTGGCTTTTACATGGAGTTGCAATATTTTTGTAGCTACTTTCTCCATGGCTGTAATTCCCTTTGCATCATTTTCAACCCAGACCTATAAGACAGAAATGGCTGCAAACTGTCCCTATAAATACATCAATCTCTTCACCTTCTGGTGCTTTAACTTGTAGATCTTGAGATGCAGTCCAGCTGGTTGGATGTAAATATACTTTGTTTATGCCAGTTCAGTCTTGGCAGGTGTTTTCATCAAAATTGGAGGCTGAAATTTCTGACTGCCAGAACATCATTAGCAACTGAACATTTTTCTGGTTTGGGGGTGTGAGTTGTGTTTTGGGTCTTTTATGCAAGTGTCCACAGTCCTAATTTCTTGTAATTTTAGTGGAAGACGTCTTTAGATCTGGGCATACCTTAATACATTTGGTCAAGAGATTGTTGGTTCTATTTTAATTTGTTGCTGGAATCTAAAGCCAGCTTTAGGCAATTCTGTAAAATAGGTATAAGGTATAACCCAAGTGAAAACAACCTGTATTTAACCCTATCTCCTCACAGAGTCACAGCCTGAAGAAACCCAAACCCAACTCCTACAAAAACTTTAAGACTTAAGATAGAATAAATTTTCACTGACATTATCTTGAGAGGATGAAGGAGGAAGTTACCGAGTCCATTACAAAACACACAATCTCTCTGTTAAATTTTAAATTTTACTTCTCAAGAGTTGCCTCCAATTTTCTTTTTTTCCCTAACACTCTTCCACACTCATCTGTGCATTTTATTACTCTCTCTCCTCTCAAGGATTGCAGGGAGCCAGTATTTATTTTCTCTAATCTGAGGTAAATTCACATGACATAATATTATTTTAAGGGCTGAGGTGTAGCTCAGTGATAAAGGCTTAGCATGTGTAAGGTCCTCGATTCAGTCCCCAACACCAAAAAAAAAAAAGTTAAACTTTTTGCAGTGCACAATTTAATATTTCATACATTCACAATATTGTGTGATCATTAGTTCTATCTGGTTCAATATTCTTGTCACCCTAAAAGAAAACCCTATACAATAATTTCTTCCCTTAGCTGTGATTTCATGTCCCAGTATCATGGTCAACCAAAGTCTGAAACAATTTTTTGTGTGTATGTATGTGGTACTGTATTTGGAATTGAACCAGGGCCTTTGCACTGAGTTACACCTCTGGTTCTTTATTTCATATTTTATTTTCATTTTCTTTTTTGCTAAGTCATCAAATTGCCCAGGGCAGGCTTGAACTCATGATCCTTCTGCCCCAGCCTTCCATAGTGCTGGCATTATAGGCATGACCCACCATGCCCAGCTCAAGGTCCAAAAATATTAAATGGAAAATTCTAGAAACTGGAAATACATAAGTTTTAAATTGGGTGCCATTATGAATAGTGTGATGGAATCTCACACCATCCTGCTCCATCAAACCTGGGACATGAATTATTCTTTTTCCAGTGTATCCTCGTTGTATACATTACCCACCTATCAGTCACTTAGTAGCTGGGTTATCAGATCCACTGTTATGGTAAACAGTGCTTGTGTTCAAGTAACCCTTATTATTATTTTTTTGATAATGGCCCCAAAGCTCAAGAGTAGGGATGCTGGCAATTCAAATATGTAACAGGAATCTGTAAAATGCTTCCCTTAAGTAAAAAAGGTGAAAATTCTCTAGTAAGGAAAGAAAAAAAATTCACATGCTAAAGTTGCTAAGTTGCATAGCAAGAAGGAATCTTCTGGGGCTGGGGTGTAGCTCAATGATAGAGCACTTACCTATCATGAGGCTCTGGGAAAAATTCAACAGTTTCACAGTTGTATCTCAAACTGAAAAAAAAGTCATGGCTCATAAAGGAAACTTACTTATATTTTGACAGATCAGTCACATTTGTATAACTTTTAATATAGTACATTATTATAATAAATTCTATTTTATTATTTGTTATTATTGTTAATCTATCACTATTCTGAAACATTAAACTTTATTGTAGGTATGTATGTATAGGAAAATACAGTATAAATACAGCTTACCAATTTCCATGGTTTCAGATATCCACTGGGAGTCTTGGAATATAACCTTCAAGGATAAGAGGGTACCCATTAGGCATCCATTCCCTGTCTCCCATTGGGCCAGTATTTTTAAAAAATTCCTGGGTTGTTCTAAGGTATCCAGAACTGAGAACCATCCATATCAAGCAATATAGTCCTCCCTGGAATTTGCCTACTTAGAGCTCTATTCTTTCTCCAGATGCCAAGCAACAAAGCCAAAGATCCCCTTTGTGTGTGTGTGTGTGTGTGTGTGTGTGTGTGTGCGCGCGTGCGCGCACACACGCGCGCGCACAGAGCGAGGAGTTCTGCTTGTTGCTTTAGTCACACTGGAACTATTGATTCTGACAACCTGATTCCTCCCCCTTTTAGTTTCTTTGCCCACGTCACATGCTTTCCACTGTCCGGACCCTCATTCCCAAGCAACCTGTTAAGCAAGCCCTTGAGCTGGATGCAGTGACACACACCTCTAACTCCAGTTACTCTGGAGGCTGAGGCAGGAGGATCAAAAGTTCAAAACCAGCCTGGACAATTCAGTGGGATTCTGTCTCAAAATGAAAATTAAAAAAGGCTGAGAAAGAAGCACAGTGTTCACCTTGGGTTCAATCTCCAGTACCAGGGGGAAAAGAAAAAAGCTCTCTCTCTAAGATGAGGATCCTCTTTCTCACCCCATTCCTAAATATCAGCTGACACATCCTCAAATTCCTTGGAGTACTTGCCTTTTAATTGAAGGAGAAGCCTAGGAGTCAGAGATTCCCTTTCTGTACATTTTAGGCACTAGAAAGATGGGAAGAAGGAAAGACTGTTTTTGGAAATGATGAAGCCCACCTCAATTACTCGTTACCTATAAATGACACACATACTTTAAAAAGTGTGAGATTTTAAAGTTGAACTTACAGTGTTGTCCTAGACTGCATTTGCCTAATCTCTCAGAGGCTATATTCTCTGCAGTAAAATGAGGGTAATACTGACTTCAAACGGTTTTCTTCCCATAAGTTGAAGCCATAGAAACTGACTGTCATTGAAAACACACTAAAAGAATAATGGATGGCCAAGAGTAATGCATACACAGCATTCGGGAGGTTGAGGCAGGAGGATCTCCACGAGGTCAAGGCTAGCCTGAACTACAGCATGACATCCTGTTTCAAAAAGCCAAACTAAACTAAAAGAAAGCAAATCAACCAACCAAACAAACAAACAAACAAAAAAGAGTAATGGTCTGGGCATGTGCCTCTGCTACCACACTTGCCTAGAGTGTGTGAGGCCCTGGGTTCAATTCCTGGCATGGCAAAAACAAACAAAAAATGTCTTTCTGTAAGTGACTGAAATGATCTACTAAAATGGTTTTCTATTTATTTAACCTGGAAAACTTGATAAAATTATGCAAATAAAGAGGTTCAAATCACCATGTTCATGTTTAGAACACCCATGAGAGTTGGGGATGTAGCTCGGGGGTAGAGCACTTGCCCAGCATACACAGTATCCTGGGTTTGACCTCCGATACAAAAAAAAAAAAACCTAATTAAAATTATACTTGTGAAATTTTTTAGGCCATCAAATGTATACGTATCTAAGAATCCACCAATCATTTCAAAGACGTCATTTTAAAGGTGGTAGGTAGGTATGTCATTCTATTGTTATGGTGCTGGAGTTGTTAGATGTTCCCTGAGTCAAACAGGGTCTGGACATATAATTGGTGACATAAAAAGAGTGCTGAATTTTTGCTGCATCTGTGTAAAAATGCAGAGATGAAAGCTGAATTTATCAGTTTAGATGTAGATTTTCTGGTCATTGAACATATCCAGGTAAACAAAGTATCCCAGTTGCAAGGCCATAATTACATAGCTCAACATTTGATTAATTCATACATGAACTCTCCAGGAAGGACTCAGATGATCTTTGCTGAAAAGAAACAAATTGCTTCTAAACCAGGAGAAGGTTCCCAGAAGAAAAGGATACCCTGGAAAAAACTGGAGAAACAAAAATTTATAGTACGCCTGTCAGCTTTCCATCACTGTGACAAATACTTGAGATAAATCAACTCAAAAGGAGGAAAGGTTTGTATTAACCCACATCTTGGAGGTTTCGGTCCATGGTCACTTGGCCCCATTGCTTTGGAGAACAGTGCATCGTGGTGGGAGAGTGTGGTGCAGAGCGTCTGTTCAGCTCACGGTGGCTAGGAAACAGAAAGAGACTAGGGTCTCAATATTCCCTTCAGGGACATATCCTCCATGACCTAATTTTCTTACACTAGGTTCTACAGGATGATGACCAAGGCTTTAACACAGAGGACTTTTGAGAAGCACAAGAATAAATCCAGCATAAAATAAATGCAAACAAAAGTTTTAAAAAGTGGACATTGATTGATTCATAGCAGACATTACCAGTTTGCACAGATAAGAGCAATGCCCCAAAGCAAGCAGCAGCTTTTAAGAAACTACCATCACCAAGTAGTTCCAGCTGGTGCCACTGGTCTTGGCAACACACCGTGGACACTAGGATCTAGGTATCCTGTTTTCTCTGTTGCCCCAGAAACTATATGCTGCTGCCATTTCTACAGTGCTGCAGCCATAAAAAGAGCCACAGCCTTAGCTTCTTTGTGTCATTAACTCCCAATACAAAGTTTATCACAGGTTATTCATGTGGCTACACCTAGGCTGTGTGCTCCTGCATTAGCAGAGCAAGCCTCTGGCCTTTCCAGCCTGGAGAGTACGAGAAGGCCTTGTCTTCCTCTAAGATTCCTAAAGTAGAGTATTCCCCAAACAAAGGGGAGCGGGTTCAGATGCCGAACAGTCAAAAATAAGAGCAAATGTTCCTTTTCAAACTGTGGAAGTTAGTGAAACAAACTGGGTGAAAACATATCGGAGACTAAAGTGCCATGTAGGTATTGGCCGTTAGTTCTATGTTCATACCATCACTTATTTCACTGCATTACAGTAGTTCTTTTCCTTCCTTTGACCCATAGAGATACACTCATAAATATTGAGTAAATAAGATGTTCTGTTATTTTTGTTTGTGTAGTGGAGCAGGTTAGTATTTACCGGTGGTCTTCTTTGCTTCCGTTCTCCACTCCCCACCTTGCCAAAAGCCCTGATTTCCGTTTGTGGATCTAGGTATCTCATGGGAATCAGGTTCTGTACCTGGCCCCAGCAGTAGTGCTCCTATCCTAAGCCTAGCCAATCAGCATACTCTATCTCCCTAGCTATAGTAGTCAGTTCAGGCATAGATATGCCATCTAAACTGCTCTAGTCTGAGTGAGACTAGGAAATTTTGCCAGGACAAGGACATCTTCTGTTTTCTTTGCTGAGTGTGATTTAGAAAGTGTGTAGCTTTGGGAGCTCCTGGAAGCCCTCTTGGAATCACAAGAGGAGTGAGACTTAGAATAAAGTAAACATTGTGAAAATCAGGGCCAAGGGACATAAAGAAAGCAGGTGCTTGGTGACCCACAGGAAAAGATGTGCCTGAATCTGGGCTTCTCTCCTTTGGACTTCTCAGTTATACAAGCCAATAAATTCCATTTATTATTTAAGCTAGAGTGAGTCAGGTTTTCTGATAAGTACAACTGAAAGTATCTGTTTCCCACCTTGCCTGCCTCATGAGAATAGAAGTGCTATTCTGTGTTGGCTACTATTTTTGGAAATACAGATAAAAATCACTATCTTGGCTTCATGACTAGACAGCTGTATATCTATGCCTTAAAAGTTAAATCAAAGTAAAATTTAAAATAAGGCTAAGGAGTAGATCAGTGATAGGACTACAGTGGTAGCTCTGATGTGCAGAGCTCTGGGTTCCATTGTCAGCAGTGAAAAACATTTTTTTAAAAATAGAATGGCCCTTCCTAAGTACAAATGTCAAGATATTTCAATAAGCACATTTCATTTCTTTCTACCTTACAAAGATAAAGACTCCAAGGAATGAAGAGCAAGCTCTATTTGGAAATAAAAACAAAAGCAAATAACAATAAAACATAAAGAAAATAAAATGTATTCCATTTAATTCAGAGGGAAGTACCAGGAAGTTTCATCCTACTTAGCTGTTTTAAACCAAGTTCCTCAGAAGAGTAGCCTGGGATGGGTATGCTTTAATGTGAGATTTATTGGGAGAGAGTCCTTAGGAATAATCTGGAAAGGATTAAGGGAAGTAAGATAAAGGAAGAAGCTAAGCAAGAATGAAAGAACTCTAACCTCAGCTCGATTTCATGCAAAGCTCTGGAGCATGAACTGCTCCAAAGTTTGTCCTATCCAGAGGGCAGCAGGTCTATTATGTCCTGGCAAAGGGTGGGGTTCAGGCAGTGCATAACTTCTCAGGGTTTCTGGGAAAAGCAGCTCCTGTCTGTCAGGTGCAATCTTCCCAAGAAGGCTGCAGGTGTAAGCTGCAGCTAGGAGGTGGGTACAGTGATGTGGCAAGAGAATCTGGATACCTAACCCAGAGCATCTGCAAGAATTGAGGTGACTTGTGTTTCTCTTGATAACTCCCTTTTTTTTATTCATTTGGAGGTTTCATTCAATTTAAAAAATTTCTCTAAAGGGTTAACATCATTTTTTCTTCGGCTTGCAACACAGCAGCAAGTGTAAGAAGATTCTAATTGGACGTTGCTTCCTGTTTTCATCATCCTTTTGTCAGTTCCTCTAGCTCTCTTTAAGTTAATCCCTATGGCCCTCAGTTAATCTTGATTTCTTCCTCCACAGGTACTATCCAAATGCCTGGTCAGGTGAAAAGCATAATCCATTTATTTTCTTTGTTATTGCTCAGTAAGCCTTTAAAATAATTCACACATCCTTTACATAGTTTCACCAACGCGTACTTCTATATCAGCTTATTACTTTCTTTCTCCCATTATCTCTGCTTATAAGTTAGATGTGCATACAGTGTATCTGTACCTCAGGATGAGTGAAGGGTGATGAATCCAGGGTGTGATGGTAGGAGTTCTGGAGAGATCTGACAGATAGGGCTGAAGTTCCCAGTTCCGATCTGTGTCCTGCTGTAGTCCCCGTTTGTGCTGCTTAGTGGCATCTTAAAACTGGAATCTTTCCAGACTGCCCTGCCAATGTACAGAGTTGTTGTGGAGCACTGAGTAAGACAACATGCACAAAAGTGCAGAGAGCTGGGAGGCTGAGGCAGGAGACCTGCAAGTTCAAGGCCAGCCTGGGCAACTTGGTGAGCCCTTGTCTCAAAATGTAAAAAGGACTGGGGATATAGCTCAGTGATAGAGTGTCTCTGGGTTCAAACCCCAGTACTATAAATAAATTAAAAATAATAATATCAAATTAAAATATATATAAATGCACACAGAAATACAAGGACATGCTACTAAGGTGTATTTGAAAAACCTAAGTTTGCAGATGGGTGATTCTGAGATGACTTCATCATTACTAGTTTCTTGGGCTGCACTTGACTAAAATTTGACATCCTCTTGCTCAGGCAGATGTGGAACAAGTGGCCATTTGCAGTGTTAACACTAGGGGAACCCATGTACGGCGCAAAATTGAAGTGGAGGTTTTAGTTATGACCCACTCTTTCCTCTCACTTCTCTATGTTCATGTCTCAGAGGCCTCCCAACCCTTCAGGGTGGCATACTGGATTTTCAGAACCCAATTCATGGGACTATGATTACACTTTTCATAGTTTCAGACGATCTTCTCATCAAACAGACCAAACAAAAAGTTTCTGCTGTACATTCCATTAGCTTTTGGGACTATATAACATGTTAGAAAACTGCTGGGGCCTATTAAGTGTCAATGACTGAAAGTTGTTATTACTCTCCATTTCTTTCTTTTTTTCTTTTTTCTTTTTTAGCACATGTTTGCAATGTACAATGACTACATTTACTGTGGAGAGTTGGTCCACATACATAATTTAATTCTTTTCTTCTTCCGCCTTTCCCTCGCCTCCCTGCTCCCTCCAATTCTTGGTCCCCTTTATATTTACAAAAGCTCTATTTCTTTCTTTTCATTTCTTTCCTTCTCTTTTCTTTTTGTTGGCCAGGCCATTATATCCCTTTTATTTACTTTTTAAAAATTTTAAATAGACTAAATCTGAACAAAATAAAACAGAATGAAGCCAATCAAAACAGAATAATGAAAGTGATACAGGACTTCAAATCAAGATAATAGGAAATCAATAATGGCAACCATAACATCTCTTGTTTTCTTTAAAATAGCTGTTCATACCATCAGACATAATAAAATCAAACAAAACAAAACAGAATTTAAAAAAAACAATAAAACAAATCAAAACAAAACAATACAAGCATTACAAGACTTCAAAACCCAATAATAGGAAATTAACAATGGCTACTATAACTTTAAAATAGTTGCCCATACCATCAGACATAATAAAATCAAACAAAACATGACAGAATAAAACCAAACCTAACAAAACAATGAAAACAATACAAGAATTCAAAACAAGATATTAGGAAATTAACAATGGTTAAAACCTTTCCTTTTTAGATGTTTCCTCCCCTAACATTTTCACAATATCTATTTTACATTTTGGATTCCACTGACTCCTTTAGTTTTTTATGCTACGGAGATAACATGATGTTCATCCTTATGAGTCCAAACTATTTCACCCATGAGCATGATCTCAAGTTGAATCCATTTACCCACAAAAACTTCAACATTATCCTTATTTATAGCTGAGTAGCTCTCCATCATATAAAAATACTGTATCTTGCAGAGCTAAAAATACCATAGGTAGGACCAGGGATTTAGCTCAGCAGCACAAGCACCTGTCTAGCAAGCATGAGGTTGTGAGTTTGGTCTCCAGTACCAAAAAAACCCATATCTTTCTTATCCATTCTGTGGTTTATGGGCAAGCTACCCTTGCTTTTTTCTGGTTTCCTGTAGCATGGAACATTGTTTTCTCTCCTTTGACTTTTGGCCTATGAATTTTCTTTTGAGTTAAATGTGTTTCTTGTATACAGCATGTTGATAGATTTTGTTTCTTGATCCACTTTCCTCATGTTTCTTTTTATTGGTGAATTGAGGCTATCTACAGTAATGGTTACAACTAACATGCACTGACTCGTCTTTGCCCTGCTATCCTGCTTCCCTCCACCCTGTTCAATTTCCTACCCTGTTTGGTGATCCCCTTCTGCTGCTGTTCCTGGAACCATGGTCATCTTTATCTCTCTCTAGAATATCCTGCAGCGCTCTTTGTAGGTTGTTTTGGTGGTCATGAATTCCTTGAGTTGTTCTTTGTCATGGAAGTATCTTGTTTCTCTGTTAATTTTGAAAGATAGTTTTGCAGGTTACATCAATCTGGGTTGGAAGTTGTTTTCTTTCAGGATTTGAAACACTTCAAGCTCTTCTTGACTTGTTGGTTTGTGTTGAGAAGTCTGCCATGACTTTGATGGGTTTTCCTTTATAGGAAAACCAATTTCTGCTTCTTTTCTCTAACAGCCTTTAATATTCTGTTCTTGTGCTGACTTTCTGAGATCTTGATTATCGTATGTCTGGGTGTAGATTTATTTTGGTTATGGCTAGCTGGAGTTCTACATGCCTCACTTACCTGTATGTCAGTTCCTTTTCCCATGTTTGGGAAGTTTGCTGCTATTACTTCTATAACTAGTCTCTTTATGTCATTTATGTTGACTCCTGCTTTTTCACTGATACCTATCACTCTTAAATTATTTTTCTTTGCTTCAACTTGCAGCCATTGAATTGTTATTTCCTGGTTCCTTGTTATTTTTTAGAGATGTTTTTCCTTTGACTATCACTAGCTGCTATCCTGTCTTCAAGTTCTGAAAGTCTATCTTCAGTTTCTTTCAGGCAGTTTTGCCAGCTTTCAGTGGAGTTTTTAATTTCCTGGATATCTCTGAGTCTGTTTCATTAATTCCAATTCTTCTCTATATTGTTCATTAAAGGTTTTTCTCATTCTCCTATGCTCCTCTTTTTTTTTTAATCTATGTCTTCTTTATATATGCTCAGCAACCATTTTACTATGTTTGTCATTTCTTCTTTATACAGATATTATTTCTGATCTATTCTTTTACAGCCTCATAAAGTATTTTCCTTACTTCAGTTGCCTTCATCCCAGAAATTTCAGGTGCATGACTTCCACTTTCTTCCATGTCCATATCTCCTGGACTTGTTCTGTTTGGGCTGGAGGCCAGAGACTGCCTTTTGCTCTTTCGTCTTGACATTTTCCTGGGTTCCTTTGGACAAGCAGGTTGTGGGGTCCCACATTGGCTACCCATCCACAATGTAGAGGGATGGGCCAGGCACCTGGGTTTCTCTGTGCCCAGGTTCCCAGGGAGGTGGTGGAACATGGGGTGGTTTCTCCAGACCCACATGGCTGCACTGAGGCTTCTCTGATGGCCATGGGTGTGTGGTAGAAGGGCTGCTTCTTCTCTCACCTGTGTGGATACACTGGGGCTCTGCTGATGGCTGCAGGTGCACAGGGGCATGCTTATCTGATTCACCCAGCCTGCACTGGCTGCCTGCAGGAAGCAAGCATCTCCAGTGTTGGCCTGCAGGCACATGGGGCATATCTGGCTGTTTCTCTCTACCTGTGCTGGTTACCCAAGGGAAGAAAGCTTCTGAGGTCAACAGGCATGCAGGGGCATGTCTGGCTGTTTCTCCCTGCCCACGCTGGCTGCCTGCAGGAGGCAAGCTTCCCAATGGCAGTGGGCCTCTATTTCTATTTTTTCCCTTCAATTCATTTTTTTATCCTCTTTCCCTTCATCTGACCCCCTCCCTCCTTATTTGAAAAAGAACTCTGTACTTCCTGTCTATCTTTGTACACCCATATTTATAGCAGCAAAATTTATAATAGCTAAATCTTGAAAGTGGCCTATATGTCTATTGGCAGATGAATGGATAAAAAATAGTATTTATACACAATGGAGTACTACTCTGGCATAAAAAACAATAAATTTAAGGCATTCACAGGTAAATGGATGCACCTTGAGATCTTCATTTCTTTTTTCACTCTTTGAGGTGATTATTTCATGCCTTTTCCTTCAAACCTCCAACACCTACTCCAATATCCTTATTCTCAGCTGATGGTCTTGCTTTCCATTTCATTAAGAAAATAAAAACAATCAGAGGAGAACACCTACAGTTCTCAACACCTCACTTACCTACTTAACTGTACTTATACTCATGTCCATAGATTCTGCCTTCCCATTTGTGACTATACTGGAATGTCTGTGCACTTACTTAAAACCTATCCCTCCAATGGTCAATTAGAGCTTATCCTTCTCAACTATTCAGATTCTAAGGCAGGACTCCAGCAAT
>RJWT010021177.1:0-17682 GCA_004365215.1 Cuniculus paca | reverse complement strand
GGGGAAGCCTGATCCAGGCCAGAGGCTGAGGCGTGCTGCTTCCAGAGCGGGAGACAGGCTCTGTGGCCAGCCAGCAGCATGTGCTGCAGTGGGGAGTCGGACACTGCCCTCACGGGGAGCCTGGGCCGCAGCGGGATGCCGTCCACCCTCCTGCACAGGTGCAGGCCAGGAGCCCGCATCCTCAGGGTCAGTTCCCGTTTCCTTGGTGTCAGGCTGGTATCCCAGGAGTCAATGTTGCCAACCCAGCAACCCCCACAGTAGGCAGCACTGTGGCAGGAAAGACGAGGGGGCCAGGCCAAGAGCTGCAGGGGGAGCAGAGTGGCCAGGGCTGGGCCTCAGTATAGGACAGTGGACAGTAAGGGTGTGGTTCCATGGGCCAGGAGACCGCTTCGTGCTCCCACTCCAGTGACCCAAGGGCGGGCTGTGCTCTGAGCCTCCCTGTAGCAGCCGGAAAAGCCTGGGCTGCCAAGGACCCAGTGGAGGGCCCTGGGACAGCTCTGTCACCAGGAGTGAGTCCCGGGTGCCGCATGTACTGGGGCCATGGCAGAAGTGGTGGGATTTCAATGCACATTTTTTAGAGAGGTTTGAAAGAAGAGTGCAGGAACATTCCAGAGCAAACGGCGGGGGCGGGGGGTGCCCTTGACCTTGGGCGCAGTTGGGGGTGTGATCATCAGCTAGGCTTTGGATAGACTCTGGCATCAGCAGGCTGGACGTCTTGCTTGTCCCCAACCCCTGACCAGCCTGTCTGTCGGGCCCTGGAGAGCCTGAGTGTCCCCCGGCTCCCTTGCCATGGAGGGATTCTCTGTCAGCCTGGCCTGGCCTGACTTCCTGTGCACATGCGGGGCCCCTCTGTCACCCTGGCCCTGCCACGTGGCCTCCAGCCTGGTGGGACAAGGCCCCTGGGGAGCAGAAAAAGTGAAATGACTCGTTTGCTGTTTTCAGTGGTAACCCGGAGCTCAGGAAGCAAGCCCGCCCGGGCTGTGGCCGGGTATTTTTCACTGAGGGTTCTGCTCTGAGCGTGGGGCGGGGCCTCCGCCTGTCCCTTTGACACTGCCTGCCTGCATTTGAGTCTTCGTCAGCAGCTGCCTGTGATGCCTCCCCCCGGGGGTTCTCAGAATCTCATGCCCTCTGCAGGGAGCCACCAGGAGCCAAGGCAGGCTCCACCAGACTCTGGGGCATCCTTGGTTTTCGGATTGGGAAACTGAGACCAGAGAGGCCTGTGTGACTGACCATGTGGCTTGGACAGGCGGAACCAGGCTTTGGGCTGGGGTTCTTAGCCCTGGACCCCTGGGCCTCCTTGTGGTCGAGTCAGCTGCATGCTGCAATGCCGAGCGTGTGGACTCGGAGCAGGGGTGACAGTGAGAGGAAGATGACACCGGTCCAGTTCCAGCAGGAACCGGCCCCTTGTGGCCCTTGTCCTCATGCCCATCCTTCCCCCCAACCCCTGGGAGTTCTGGACCAGGAGTGCGCTGCGTTCCCGAGGACAGAGCTGCCTATGGCTTTGGGTGGTCATTGTGATCTCCACGACTCAGAGGCTCGGCACTGCCCAGGCCACGGGGCTGGAGGGAAGCAGAGGAGCCCTGCAGTGACCCTGCCCAATGCACCCCCATGCTGGGTGCTGGGGCCCATGGGCCTCCATGGAGAGAGGGCCCACAATGGCCCCTGCTGACTCCTGCGCCTGCCTTTGCATGCTGGTGGGATTCTGGGATGCAGGGTGGTGTCCTGCATGCACACCCGGGGACCCTGTGAGGGACCAGTTTCCTGAAGAGGGGGAAGAAACAGAACCCTGGGGGTTCCAGCCCAAAGCCTAGGAAGGAAGGAGCCAGACTCGGCTGCTCTCAGCCCTGTCGTGCTGGGGGAACAGGCCTGTGGCCGTGGGGTCACTTTGGGTTCCAAGCCCTGACCCGATGGCCCTGGCGTGGTCTACTGTCCGAGAGTCTTGTTGGTGGGCCGTGCCGGGAGCAGGAGGACTCGGGCCAAGGCGGGCTCCCGGATGCTGTGTGAGGTCCTGAGGTGCAGAGTGGCAGTTCTCACGGCAGAGGCAGTGGCAGGGCCATTCAGGGCTCCCAGCAGGGGACAGCAGCTATGGTTGTGCAGCCCAGTTTGCTACAGCACCTGCTCAGTGCTTGGCTGTTGCAGAGGACCTGGGACCCAGCGATGGAGGTGAGGACCCTGGCTTGTGGGGCAGGCCGATGGGCACAGGCGAGTGACCAAGTGGCTCCAGGTAGCAGGATGATAGGAAATTAGTGGAGGTGAGCTTGGAGCTGAGAGAAGAGTCCGCAGGCCAGGGGAGCGGGCGCAGGGGTTCCGGGGCCGGGGAGGCCGGGTGGAGATGAGTGCGGGTGGGTAGAGACAGGCCTGAGCCCTCGGGCAGCCACCGTGGGGGGCAGCTGAGTCTTGATTCTGGGCAGTCAGAGGCACTGAGGCCTCTGGTCCCAGGAGCGATGTCCTGAGAGCCTAATGGGACCCCTCCAGCCCTACGGTGAAGGACTTGGGCTGGGGTGCCGAGGGCTGTGAGGGGCCGCCCTCTGCTCTGGTGGGCTCTTCATTGGGCAGAGGGTGCAGTGAGGCCTGCGGTGGCCAGCAGGTCAGCTTGTGCACGGCCACTGTCGTTGAGGCTTGGTGGCAGGTCGGCAGCTTGCGCCCGGACCCACGCCTTTTCCAGATAATGCCGGAGGTCCCGGTACTTTCCCAGGGGTGTGGGCTGCTACAGAGGCTACAGGGCACACACCCCTCCCCTAGGGTCAGGCAGTGGGGACCCAGCCCTGGGGTCGGAGTGGGCTGCACACTGGGTGTTCCTGTCCCCCTCAAGAGCTGAGTGGGTCTCAGGGTGCACACGGGCGTCCGTGTACGCATCGTGTACTCTGGGTCTGTCCTTCCTGCCCCACGTGGCCTGTGGTTGTGGCCCCAGTGGGAAGTCTTCTCGGGCGGTTACCCAAAGGTGCCCTGCAGAGAGCCCTCAGCCAGGGCCCCTGTGGCCTCCGGGCTGGGTGAGTCTAGTGTGGGGCTGACCTGGCCTCTACCCACGAGATGCCAAGTGCTCCCTGCATCCCCTCCAACCCCCAGTTGTGCCAACTAGAAATTTCCAGGGCAGCGCCCAGTGTCCCTGGGGACACAGGCCCCATGGTAGAGTTCCTGTTCTGATGAGGTGAGTTCTCGAGGCGGGCTGGGGACAGTGGCTGTGCACACAAGCAGCAGAGGGTGGAGGCCTGGGCCCTGTCCAGGTGCAGGAGGGAGCCCCTGGACACCATCCCTGCTGCCCACGCTTTGCTCTCCTCCCACCTTGCCTGTGGGTTGAGTTCCGGTCCCGGCCTGGGCTTCACCGAGCAGCAGAATCAGAACTCGCCCAATCCTTTGGTTTTGCCCCGAGACTGGGCCCGAAGCAGGTGGGCTTCCAGCGTGGCTTTGTGACGGGGCGGGGCGCTCGGCCCTCACAGCGCCTCCTCCGCGCTCTGCTCCGAGGGTGCTTTGGAAGATGGCCGGGGCCTTCGCACACGCGGCAGCTGGCCGGAACCCTGGGGAAGTCCAGGGGTGCACGCGGTGTCACTGAGGGCTGGGGTCGTGGGGGCGGAGCAGCTGCTTGGCAGCTGGGACGCCGCACCCGCTCCCCCGAGGCGGTGGGCGGCAGGGACCTGGGGAGGGCGGCAGTGGTCTGGGCAGGGGCAAGGCCGAGCACGTGATGGGAGTGCAGGGGTGTGCTTCCTGCAGTGGGGTGCGCTGGCAAGT
Organism: Cuniculus paca; assembly: GCA_004365215.1. NCBI lineage: Eukaryota > Metazoa > Chordata > Mammalia > Rodentia > Cuniculidae > Cuniculus > Cuniculus paca. The sequence goes on along the minus strand of RJWT010021177.1, from coordinate 13,956 downwards.
CTCGCTGTGGCTGGGTCAGAGCCCAGGGCCAGACCCGCATTCTGAGGGGTGCGTAGCCTGGGGCAGGGGTCTGCTCCCCAGGGTGCCTGCCTACTTTTGGAGAAATTCTGGGTGCAGCGCTTTCAGAGCTTCAGCTCTTAACGAGTGTTCTAAGGTTCCAAGTAGGGGTTCCTACAGATGTGGGGGTGCCAGGACCACAGGCCAGGTGCAGTGCGGAGTCAGCTTTGCTGCATGCGTCTGCCCGGCTGCCCCCTGCCCCCTAGGGGTGTGCCTGTGCACAGCAGGCCGGGTGGCCGGGCCGAGCTCCCGAGGCTGCAGGTGGGAAAGGCCTGAGCGTTGAAGGCCCCAGCGGGCGACCTGGGCAGTGCGGGGTGGAGACTGCCGTGGGCAGGGTTGGCTGTGGCACTGAGTGCAGGGCCAGGGAAGCTGGTGCTGGCAGGCATGGCCCAGTGCCTCGTGTCACCCTTCCGCTCTCTTGTGCGCCTCTTCCGCCCGCTCCTCCAGCCCGAGGTCCCTGTGCGGCCCTGCAGGTGTCCCTTCCTCCGAGCGAGCGTCTGCCCTGCCCTCGTCCCACTCATCTCCTGCCCGCTGCTGCGGGTGTTCTGGGCAGCGGTGGGTTCAGGCTGGGTGTTTCTTCTGCGCTTCCCTTAGTCAGACAGCAAAGGCCTCACGGCCGTGCCAGGACAGGCATGTGAGGTGACCGGAGCAGGGATCCGAACCCAGGACCGGTGGTGTGCAAGCCCAGCGCTTCCTTGGAGAAGCAAGGTTGGGGCAGAGCAAGGCCGGCTGTGGGGTTCCCGGCGGGGGCCTCCTGGCCTCTGGACAGCTGCCGCACGGGGTCCCTGTGCGGGGTGCAGGGGCGCCGCTTGCTGTCTGCACCGTGTATCCTCGCGGCTGCAGTGAGGACGATGCCCTGGTCAGGGGAGCCCGTAGGTGTTTGCAGCCAGCCCCGGTGTTGGTGCCTGGCTCTTCCCGCACTCTGCCTGCCTGGCTGGCCCCTCTCACGCTGGTGCCCTCCGGGCTCAGGTTGGTCCGTGCGTGTGATCTTACAGTGGCAAAATGCATCACGTGAAGCCCCCGGACCACACCGACGGGTGCCTTAAACACCTCACAGTCCCGTGGCCAGCGCCACCTTTCCGGTCCGGGACTTTCCCATCATCCCAGGAGCAAGCCACGAAGCAGGGCTTTCCTTTCCCCTTTCTGTCCCTGGCGATCCCTGATCTTCTAGTCTCCGTGAAGTTGTCTCTTCTGGGCATTTCATATGAACGGGCTCGTACGTCAAGATGTGACCTTCGGTGTCCGGCTCGTCATTTAGGGTGCCATTTTTGAGGCTCCACTGTGTTTCTAACGTGCTCTCCTTTTTTACCGCCACGTAAGATTCCATTGCATGGATGGGCACATCATCCATTCAAGAGTGGACGGCCAATCGCCCATTCCTCCTGCCTCGGCCTCCTGACTAGTGTTATTTTTAATTATGCACGATGCCTCGGTTGCCTTTTCTTGTTGCTGAGGCAGAATACCCGACACCCAAAGTTAAAGGAGGAGAGGTTTGTCTCTTTTTTATATTACATTTAATTGGTACATCTTAGGTATCTATAACGATCACATTCATTGTACAGAATTTGTACCTGTCCGTGATACAATTTGGTTTTTTACCCATTCTCTGACCCTCCCTTCAACCCCTCCTCCCTTCCCCATTTACAAAGCTTTGTTTCCTTTTCTGATTTTTTTTACTTTTCCCTTTCCTCTTTCCCTCTCCCCTATTCCCCTCCCCATTTAAACGTTTTCCTCCTATTTCAGAATATGTTTTGGTCCTTATTTACACTGGGAGAGATTTATTTGGCTTACAGTCTACAGAGGTTTCAGTCCATCATCAGCTGGCTCCGAGGTGGGGTGGCACACGGGCATCACAGAGGAAAAACAGTCCATGGCAGGCAGAAGGCGGCAAAGCAAGCGAGGGGCGACCACCGCTCTCCCCGCCCCTTGTATCTCACCCAGGCTGCTCAGGGCAGGCGGCACTCACAGCTTTAATCCCAGTGCCCTTGAGCCCAGCATTTCACCGTGAATTGGTCGCACGCTAGGTGCAGCTGCCTCTGACACCCCCCAGAAGACCGTGGGGGGCCATGTGGACACAGCCGTAACACCCGAACCTATTGTCCCTGTGAAGACGGTCAGACCCACTTGGAACCAGCCCCTCACGGCCACTCTGGTGTTGGATCACAGGACGGTTCTTGGGGACCTGTGGAAGGAGCAGTCCTGTGGGAGTCGGCCTCAGCCGCCCCAGGCTGTCAGTCTGCACCTGAGTCTGGTTAGCCTGCTGCCTCCTCAGCAGTGCGGTGGCTGGGCGGGGCCTCGGGTTCACCCTGCAGGGGCTCTGGAGGGGCCGCTGGGCACAGCACTGTCCCCGTGGGTGCGTATGCTCGTTCACTTCCCGGGCAGGGGCCGCTGCTGAGTGCCGCTGTCTGGGAGCCATGGGTCCCGCCCTGTGGAGGGGAGCCCTGGGTGCCACAGCGCCCTCCAGAGGGCTGTCCTGGATTCTGTCCCTGCCTGCGGCCGTGCGGGAAGGGACTGTCCTACTTTCTCTTTGAAGTCTGGGTGGCGTGGAGATCTCGGGCCCGTCTTGCCGGTGCAGTGGACCCCAGGGTTGCTGAGATGACGGCATGGGATCAGTTGCTCCTGCAGAGGGGCTGCGAGCCCTCTTGTCAGCAGAGCAGCGCCCCTTCCCCCGTGCAGGGCTGGGGATGCGAGTCCTCAGCCCCCAGGCACCCCGTGGGCCATGGCGTTGTCCCTCGTGCGCTCCTGTTGGGCTGAGGGGTGGGTCCAGCTGGGGGGCGCGGCTTCGGCCCAGCTGGGTGGGTGAGTGCTGGCCGCCGTGACCACGCGGGAGGCTGCGCGCTCCGCCACACACAGGCGCGCTGCTTCCCTGCCTGCCGGGCGGCCCCGGCCACAGTGGGCTGGGGGGGTGGGAAGGGAGCTGGGGACCTGCACACCCTGACTCTCTGCTTGGCCCGCAGGCTGACCCCCCACTACATCTACCCACAAGCCATCGTGCAGCCCAGCGTGGTGATCCCGGCCACCCCTGTCCCATCGCTGACCTCACCCTACATCGAGTACACGCCCGCCAGCCCCGCCTACGCCCAGTACCCGCCAGCCACCTACGACCAGTACCCGTATGCCGCCTCGCCCGCCACAGCCACCAGCTTCGTGGGCTACGGCTACCCGGCTGCCCTGCCGCAGGCCCTCTCCGCTGCTGCCCCCGCGGGCACCACCTTTGTGCAGTACCAGGCGCCACAGCTGCAGCCGGACAGGATGCAGTGAGGCCCGTCCACCTGGGGATGCGGTGCCACCAGCATCCGTGTCCCCAGAGGCCCTTGGGTGCTGCCTGAGCCCCATGGTGGCTGAGAGATGGCTTCGCTTCACGTCCAGGTCTCGTTGTGCCTTGCGGGAGGACTTGGAGAAGAGAGGGTGACCCGGAGGCCACGCAAAGAGGCAGCCCCTGACTCCTTGCACCTGCCGCCTCTCCTGCCCCATCCCTGCTCCAGGCGCCCACAGACGCAGCACCACCGGGCGTCCTGCAGGGCTGGGCATCGCCCTGTGCCGCCAGGTGCCTTCTTGGGAGACCTGGAAGAGAGAAGCGTGGTGGCCCTGTCGCAGGTGCCGTGTCTGCTCCGCGAGTCTCGGCCACCTCGTCTCCTAAGGGGCCCTCCGCCCGGAACGGCGTCCCGCTGCAGGCAGCCGCCCCCTTCAGTCGAAACACTGCAACTTTCTTCCTGTTGTAATTGTTTTGCTACTAAGTGATTTCAGAATTTGAGTATATTTTTTCAGCAGAGACTGCTGCCACCCAGAATCATAAACCTATTTTTGACTCTTGAGAAACTTGTTTTTGCTGATGGTTCCACCACGGAGACAACAACGACGACAGTATTTCTGTGTAACGCTGCTGTCCGCTGGCCGCCCCTCGGTGGGGTGAGTGTCCTCTGTCCCTGCCCCACGGGGGCCTCCTGGGCGACTGGAGAGGGTGCCCGTCCAGCTGGGCCATCGGGGTGAGCTCTCAGCTGTCCATTACCGTCACCAGTGCAGCCTCCTCCCTCGGCCCCTCTGCCACGGCAGCTCCCAGCCCTGCGGCCCTTGCGGAGGGCGGGGTGCAGGGCCTGTGCCCCACCCTCCTGTACACCTGGGGGCACGGGCCTACTGGAGGCCGGTGTAGGGAAGGTGAGAAGTTGGGATGCTGGGAGTGGCTCCCTCAGGGGCCCTTGGGGCTGGGAGGGTGAGGGGAGACCCCTCCTCCGAGCTCTGAGGAGGGGGTGCAAGGAGGGTGCAGGGGATGGGATGTGGCAGCGGGCAGGCCGGCCCCCGGGTGTCCCTCAGACCTACCTCAGGGAGCTGAGTTTGCAGGCGCTCTGCGGCACGCCTGGTGTAAGTCACGACCCGGAAAACAAAGGTAGCTAATATTATAATAATATTTTTATTAGAATATTCTGATTATAAAAATAAAACTTGTTTTCTTTGAAGAGAACATCGGTCTTCAGTGTTCTTCTGAGCTCCGTGGCTGTGGTAGCCCTGTGCCTCGGCCCCCATGGCCTTGGTGGCTCCCACAGCTGACCTCTGCTGGCTACCGGGGTCCGCATAGGATAGCCGTGTCCATCGCTGCGCCCAGCTCCGGCCACACGGAGCTGTCCCTTGGGCAGGGCAGGCAGAGCCCACCCCAGGGCCTTGGCGCTTGCTGGCCCCTCCCTTACTAGCTTTTCTGAGCTGGCTGCCCGTCTGCTCCTTGCCTTCCCTATGTCTGCGTCTGTCTTTGTCCCATCTCCGTGGGGTAGGGCCTGTTTGGTGTCCTGCTGTACCTTCACACCTAGTACCCACTGGACACAGGGAAACTGAGGCCCTTGGGCAGCCTGAACTTGATTCCGGTGGGTGCTGGAAATGCCTGGCGGGGGGCTGGTCCCAGCTGGCAGCGGGGATTTTAGGGCTGCCCACTGCAGTCAGAGCTCACTGAGCTGGTCTGAGCTGGGAGAAGCTGGATGGAGAGGAGCAGAGGGGAGTGGACAGAGTCCCTGCAGCACCACGTGGAGTGGGCTGAGGCGGGAAGGACCGCAGGTGCAGGAGCAGCTGTGCCCCACCCCCACCGCCCCGGAGGCCAACACCTGCTTCTCCTCCGACAGAGGCAGAAACTCCAGCCACACAGCCAGGAGGAGCGGGGCCACAGAGGCAGGCCTGTCTCCCTTCAGGGAGGCTGGGGACCTGCGGTGACCTGCTTGTCTTGTCACTGGGTTTTTTCAATCCTGAACTTGGAGTGGAGAGGTGCTGAGTTCCCTGCTGCCCTCAGGCAAGGTCCCGCCCACGTTGGCTCCTCCCGTTCCGCACCCCCCCAAGCACCCTAGTTTGCAAACACTGGGGTGAGGTCAGGAGGTCAGCAGGGCTCCCACAGACAGTGCTGCTCTGATAGCCTGGGGCCTGGGAGGGTGTGAGGGCACTGCCAGGGTTATCGGCAAGGCCACTCAGCAGCCAGCACATTTCCTGTCCCTATCGGCCAGTGACAGGCTTCAGGAAGCCTGGAGGCCTGGAGAGCACCCCCTGGGGCCCAGGATTGAGGGCTCTGGGAGGGCATGCCCAGAACCGCTAAGTGAGAGCGGGGAGCTAGGGCCAGGGGATTGTCCCTAGCGAGTGTGATGGCCACACTGTCGGCAGAGTGCAGGTCCAGCACAGGACAGAAGCCTCCCCTGGACGGACTGTTAGCCAGGAGGCGTCGCAGGGAACAGCTGGGGAAGCCTGCTGAGGAGTTAGCACCTGGGGAGATCGGGTGGGGGTGGGGGAACCCGGCGTAGTGGCCCCACCCAGGTCTCCCCGAGCCTCCCCGCAGTGTCCTCCTGCGAGCAGGGACTTCTGGCCTCCACTGTGTCCCTGCCAGCCAGCACGCGCCTGGCCCCTAGCAGGGCACCACGAGGGTGGACATAGTGAGGGGCTGGGCTGTCTGCCCCTCGGTTCCCTCCTTCCTCCTGCACATCTGCCCTGCTGTCCCTGGCCCGGTCCCACCCAGCAGAGGGCCAGGATGCGTGCGTGTGCACGCACCAGCATTTGTGCATACACACCTACCTTAGCACATCCTCACCCTCCCCACAGACACACGCACACACACGAACACGCACGGGATGGATGTAGACGCCCCCTGACTCAACCGTGCACAGATTGTGCACACGCACACATGCGCGTGCCGACTGGGCTCGTCCGTGTCTATGGGGACACACACACGGAGACACAGGCCAAGCACACGAGTCCAGATTCCCAGACACATTCAGACATCCGCAGACACAACGGCGTCTGCACACAGCTCGGTGGCACTCGGACACCCCCGCGTGCATGCGCGGATGGGCACAGATGCATCGAAACCCAGGCACACAGGCACGCGCTCTGCGTCGCCAGCAAACCTGCCGATGTCGCCATCTGCCCCACACCGAGGGCCATGACCTGGGGCTGCAGTGACTTGGGGAGGGGAGGCGTGGAGCTGGGCTCTGCCAGCCCAGCCGGTGGCTGGAGCACTTCCTGCTGACCACGGTGGCCAGCAGCCCCACCAGCGCCCAGAGGGAGTGCGGACCAAGGTCCTGGCTGGAGGCCCCCTGGGGCTCACAGGGGCACCTGCTTTTAACTGCCCCAGGGTCCCCAGTAGCCCCGGCAGGACTGAGGGTCAGTTGCCATGGCGACAGCAGCATGCTGCCTTCCCTTGCTTCCCTGTCCCCTGCACTGCTTCCAGGCTCTGCGTCTGTCCTGGGATGATCGGGAGGGACACGGCCACCTTGTGGAGCCCGTGAGTCACAAGTGCTCCCCACTTCAGGGAGGCCGTGAGGCTCTGAGGGGAGTGTGGGGTAGGCAGGGCCGTTGAAGGGTGCCCGGGGGAACAGGTGGCTGCTGTGCCGCTGTGGTGGGGCACAGGGATGCAGGACACAGAAGGCCCTGGGCCCACCCAACTGTGCAGGACCTGAGCCTCCTGCAGGGTAGGGGCAGGGGCAGCCGCACTGCACCAGGCTCCCCTTACTGACGCACATCTCGCTCTTCCCACTGTCCGGAGGGGGCAGACTGAGGCCCAGAGAGGAGGAAGGGCTTCTCCGCTGGCCGCTGCTTCCTGTCCAGGGTGCAGTCACGAAGGATGGGCTGGGGCAGGGTGTGGGCTCTGGCCGGCCAGCTCCTGAAAGGGAGTCACACAGTATGAAGTCGCCCCTGGGTCACCGCCCCCAGCCTGCTCTGCCCCGTGCCCGGGCTGTGTGGGGGGCGGGGGGAGCCGCAGTCCTCAGCGCAGTTCCCTAGGCTGACTGCTAGGGAGCACCCAGAGCTCCCCCGCCCTGCCCGCCCTGGCTTAGGCAGCTCAGCTGCAGCGCACGCCTCCCAGCGTGGGTGGCTCAGGCCTAGGGGTCAGGGTGGTGGCAGCCGGGCCAGGGCTCCTCCTGGAGCTCCCGGGCAGGGAAGCAGTCTTGCTGGGGGGGTGGGAGGAGCCAAAGTGGGAACAGATAAGCCCCGAGGCGTCTCGGGTGAGAAGGGGGTCATGCTTGTGAAGAGGCTACCTGAGAAGGAAGCCAGTGCTTGGGAGAGTAGAGCCCAGTGGAACAACACAGCAGACTCAGGTGTTGGTGACATATCTGGGGTCCCTTGATCCAGCCACGCCTGAAGCTAGACCCCAGTGCAGTCTTCCTTTCACTTAAACCTGCATATTAGGGTTTTCTGCCACCTGCAACTACGGCTCTGCGCACGTACCATGTCCGATGACCTGCATTCCTTAAAGTCAGGTCCCACGCCCTGCAGAAAATCCCAAGCAACAGCGCTTCCTAGCACCTTTTTTTCTTACATAAAAGAATGGTGAAGCCTGCAGACCAGAACTTGGGGGGGAGTCATCAAGAACTCAAGTTCTGCCTTCCCACGCATCATTGTAATGCATAGTTTCCTTCCTCACAACCATTTCATGGACGCAGATGGCTGCTGGAGCCCCAGACATCTTGTCCAAGTTCCAGGGTCTAGAAAGGAGGAGGAAGCCTAGAGTACTTCAAGCTGAGGCATCCAGAATTTGGTTACAAAATCCCTCTTCCACTTCATGGGCCAGTGCCTCATTGCGTAGCCATCCTGAACTGTAAGGCGGGGTGGGGGGCGTGCAGGTGTCTAGCTGAGCGTGCACCCGCCAGGGGTACAGAAAGCGCCTGTTATGCAGGTAACATGCAGTTTCTCCCTCTGGACCTCCGGGGTCTTAATGCTCCATCACTTGGGGCTCTTTCGAGATGGGGGCCGACTGGGCCCACGCCGGCTGGCAAGGTCTGCAGGGTCTGCTGTGGGATCCGCCCCCGCACACCTTGAGCAGTCGGGTCTGGGGTGCCAGCGTCTCTCGGTCCTGCAGGAAGGAAGGAGACCCCAAGCGCTTGGGCACGGGAGGTCCTGGGGCGGCCCTGGCCCGGGGAGCTGCCCTGTGGTGCTCTCCTGCGTGCTGGCTTGGTTTCCTCTCAGACCCGCCTCGGGCGTGGGCAAGTCTCACGCTGCAGAGGGCGCGAGGCTCCCGGTGAGGCGGTGCAGTGCGCGGCAAAGGCGGCGACTGGGCTTCAGGCTCCGGTTCATCAGCCTCTGAAGCCCAGACAGTTGCTCTCTGGCTCCGTGGCCTGCAGGAACTGGAGCTGGAACATCTTGACCAGGGCTCAGTCCCCCAATTCCTGAGAGGCCTCCTTCAGGCGCCTGCCTTGACCTGCCCATGAGAAAGAGGCTGGATGATCACACACAAAGTCTTCCACTTTGGAGTTTGGATGTGGTGATGTGATGGCTGGAGCTGCAGCTGCCATCTTGGTCCTGGGTCATGGACTGAGCCATGGCTGCCTCCCATTAGTGGGCTGAGAACTGTGGCCCTGCCTTCTGGGTCTCACTAGGACGAAAGGGGCTGAAAGGGGGGGCTCTCAGTGGAGCCTGGTGTGGGGAGGCAGTCAGTGCACAGAGCCCCCACCCCTGTAGTCAATGGAAAAGCTGATCTAGAAGCCGTGTGCGTGTGAGGAAACCACCCTAATTCCTGTGAACCTCACCACTGCCCTTTGGGCCCCGCCAGCTGACAAAGGGCCTGTATTTGCAATCACGTGCAGCAGCCAAGTTTTAGTTGTCTTCAATGTCCCCGAGCCCCAGAAAACTAACATTCACTGAACCCTTGGCTCTGCACTCCCAGGAGCCTGTGGGAAGCTGACTGCACCCATTTCACAGATGGGAAAACCAAGTAGAGATGATCCAGCCATTCCCCGAGCTGGAGAGCTGGCGAGCAGCAAGCCTTGGACCCAGGCAGCCTGGACCTGGGGCCACATGCTCTGCCTGGGGATGGGCTTCGGCCACCACCACCTGCTCTTGGCCCTGCTCACCCCACAGCCAACCAGCCGCTCCGCCCCGTCCCTGTCCTGCCGCTGAGTCACACTCATGTTTGTGTCCTGGCAGTGTAAACACCAGGTCCCCTGCAGGCAGCAGGCAGGGGCTATCCAGCCACAGCTGCCAGCAGGCCCGCGGCAGGGCGTCGCGCAGGCACGGCGAGGGTGGGCACCCGGCCCCGGAAACCTCCTGGGGGCACTGATAAGGGCCCCGTTCTGCTTATCGGCGGAGCGACTGCCCGGCCCAGCCTCAGGAGCACTGCGAGTCAGCGCAGTGGAGAGCAGGGACTGTCCCTCCCCACCCGTGACCGCCCAGAGGTCCCGGGAGCCTCCTGCTGGCCTAAGGCAGAGGAATTAAAAGAAAGGTGTTTTTCTAAATTATAAAACTAGCATCACTGGGAGGATTTCCAATAGAGATCAATATGTTCCAGGAGAGATAATAAAATCATCAAATGAGCTTCACGGCCCCCGTAAACACAGGCAGGAGGACCGCAGGAGGCCCGCGGGAGGGCTTTGCTTTCTTCCTAACAGCGCTGCGCTGTTTCAGCTGAGAAATCGAGCAGGGACCCTGAGCCGGCGCCTGGCTGTCGGACTCGTCACTGCACTCACACCAGACACGAGCTGCAGTGACCTCCGCGTCCCTCCGTGCTGCTGAGCTGGGCAGGGCCCGGCTGATGCTCCGGTCCCCACTATGCCTCCGGTCCAGGTCACCGGCTTCACCTTCTAAGGCGTAAGTCAGACTGCCTGTCCCTGCCCAGAGCTTCTGGGGCTCCTCCCGTCCTTGCAATGACCCATTTTACAGACGCGGACACTGAGGCTCGGAGCATGAAGGAGCTTGCCCAAGGTGGCACAGTGAGTAGCTGCCAGAACAGGGTCCACAGCTGCCCACCTAACCAGCGGCCGGGGAGCCGGGCGAGGACCTCAGTGTGAGAGGGAAAAGGCGGCTGCAGATGGGGGCTTCTCTGGCCTCCTAAGCAGCAGCTCCTTGAGTGCTCTCTGCTTTGCCAGGGTCCTTGCTTACCGCGTGCTTGCCGGAGGGGACCACGGGGCAGAGTGGGGCAGGGACATTGGTGTTTGCAGAGGACATTCGGTGATGCGGGACAAGGAGAGGGGACGGGAGGCGCGAGCCGCGGCAGGGGGATGGGGGATGGGGATGGAGGCATAGGCAGCCGGACCCCCGCTCCCACCCCGCAAAGTGAACTTTGCTGCAGAAGGTGAACTCGGGCTCCTCTCCAGACAGACCTGAGTGTGAACCGGACCGAGCTCCTTTCCTTAAAACCCGGCTGGCCCTCTACCTCCTCCCTCTGGCCAGACTGTCCCCTCTACCTGTCATCTCCCAGGAGGCGAGACTGGCTTTTACAAATTCGGTGTATATTGTTCATGTACAAAAAATTTAAGAGAGGTTTTCATTGGTCAAAATTATATATTAATCTGGTGCTTCATATGTCATCAAAAACTTAGAGATAATTATAACTAGAGCGAGAGGGATTTATGACAAAATGTCAGACTCTATCCATAAAGGGACCTAAGAGCCAGTGGGTTACAATTGCGATCCCTTAAAACCCAGGGGGCCTTGGTGAGTCCCTCACTCCCTAGAGCCTCAGTTTCCTCCTTGGTGAGGAGAAACAGCCCCTCGGCGCCGACCCCTGGGACATGACTCGGGGAGACGCGGGGGCCCGTTGCTCTCTCCCCACAGCGCAGCCGAGCACCCTGCTGCCCGATCTGAGAAAGGCCTGCGCTGGCCAGCAGGCCCCAGCAGTCAGTGCTGGGGACGCCCGGCGTCTTCCTGTCACCCCTTCCAGTTCCGAAGACCTGGGGGCCTCCCTGGACCCAGCCAACCCCAGTGGCCCCACCCGCTGGCTCCAAGGCCAGGCAGCCTTTGGGGACCCCTTGTCCCCCACAAATCCAGAGCCGCAGCCCCACCCAGAGCAATCCCAGTTATCAGGCCGCCCAGTCCTGCTGCACCTCAGAATCACACGGGGGCCCCCGGAAAAGGCCCGGCCTGGCTCTGGAGAGGTTTGCTTTTCATCGTTGTTGTTGTTTTGGTGCCAGGAATTGAACCCAGAGCCTTCACTCTTAGCTCCATCCCAGCCCATTTTATTTTTTGAATTTGAAACAGGATCTCACTAAATTACCCAGGCTGGGCTCAGACTTCCAATCTGATCCTCCTGCCTCAGCCTCCCAGAGTGCTGGGATTACAGGGGCGTGCCTCTGGCCTGGCCTTCTGTGTGTTTTGAATGGGCTTCTGGATGAACTACCTTTCTTTAGTTCTTTACGTTCCTCGGTGTTTTCCCACTTGTCTGTTGTTTTTTTCTTTACTTTCTTCATCAGTAAACACAGAGTCTGCCTTCTGCACAGTTTTTTCGTTTAAAACATTGATAGTTCATTTAAAGCAGGTTTTGTGTTACCCACCTTGGGACACAGCTGCTTGGCGTAGGGGACAGGAGCTCCTCCCCTTCCCTTCCTTCCTCCCGGCTGTGACACCAGCCTGACTGGGATTCATTTAAACTGGTTTTGCAGGACACTCAGTGCAAAGCAAAGCAAAGCAAAGCCAAGCCAAAAATGATCCAGCCTCCCTGCCCCGGGGAGGCTGGAAGGGAGCACACACCTCACGGCAGCACCGGGAGGGCGGGACAGCTCCTGCGCCTCCGTGGGGCTGGAGAACTGGAAGGGAAACTCGGACTGCGGGGTCCCTGCAGCACTGTTCATCAGATCCGGAAAGTACAAACAGCCCAAACGCCCATCCCTGGAGGCGGGGCTAAGCAAAATGTGTCGCTCCATACAGGCAACGTCACTTAGCCAGCAAGAAGCACTGACATCTGCTCCCGCATGCAAGGACCAGGAAAACTCGACGCCCGGGGAAAGGCGCCAGCCACACAGGACACCCGTGAGTGCAGCCACGCAAAACGCCTGGAACAGGCAGATTCAGAGGCAGAAGTGAAGCCCGTGTTGGCTTGGGTCTGGGAGCTGGGGGTGACCCCCAGGAACACCTCAGGCAGCAAGGTAGTGGCACTGCAAAAAAAAAAAAAAAGAGAGAGAGAGAAACAACTGAGACAGAATATTTCCAGAATGGCTGAGTCGCCATAGGAAAATCAGGATCTGAGGACCTCCTCTTAGAGTTTAGTGTCTCCGCGGTTGTGAATGAGCGCATGGGGGGCCTCAGCCTGGACCCTGTTTGCTCCAAAGCCACTGCTTGGCAGGGGCAGTGAGGGAGAAGTGGGATGTGGGACAGGCACGGCTGTCACCAGGGGCTTTTTTAACTTTATACTCATCATTGTGACAGTGCATTCCTTCTGCACTTATAAAACATAATCAAGTAGCAAGAAGACAGCCTCTGGGTGGGATTGGGGAAGGCTGCAGGAGCTGCCGGCCGGGCCAGAGGGCAGGTCCCGCCCCGGGCCTAACTTTTGGATTTACAGGCTCCGGAATCCTCCCCTGCCCTGTGGCTTTGCCGTAAACATTCGCAGGAGGGAGGGATCTCGCTGCCTTCAACCAGCTTTTCCACTTTGACTCGCGCGTGGCGGCCCCGCTCTCACGCAGCTTAGCACCTGCCGCGCGAGGGCTCTGCGCACAGCTCTGGGGACGGGGCGAGGAAACGCAGAACCGTCGCCCCGTCAGGCTGAGGGTTTGCCGGGACAAGGGACAAGAAGCCAGCTGGACCCAGCACCAGGCAGGAGCCGGAAGGAGTCAGTGGACGACGCGAAAGCGGCCGCTGGGGGCGGGTGGGTGTGGCGGGCTGGGCGGCCCCCCAGGAAGGAAGGCTTCTGTGTGGGGTGACCGGAACCGTCGCATGGACACGGGGAGGACTGGACCGGCTGCTGGGGGAGCGAGAGGGGCTCAGACCAGCCCGAAGCACAGCGTGTGCCGGCCCCTGCCCCGCCTGGGGACCCACCCTGCTGAGCCCGGCCCGCAGCACCCCAACAGGCGCCGGGGCCTCGGAGGTCGGCTCATTAAGGGTAACTGAACCGAGGGCAGCGCAGGAAGAGCCCAGGCCGAGCGCAGAGCGCATTCGTGGTCTCACGCGGGCCTCCTAGGGTGCAGCGGAACGCACCACTTCCGGAAAACGCCCCTGCGTGTCTCAGTGCGGGGCTCCCCGGGCCCCCGCCGGCCCCCGCAGACAGCGGGTGACAGGTGCAGGCTGGGGACTCAGGGACAGACGGATGCACAGCCGTTCTGGGGACAGCGATGTCACTTCTTCCCGCTCCAGAACTGGTGTGTGGGTGGGTGGGTAGGTGGGTGTGTGTATGAGTGGGTGTGTGGGTGGGTGGGTGTGGGCAGGAGCCGCGTTGGGCCCCCCACAGTGGTTCCTTTTGAGCCATGGATGTGACGGGTGCCCTGTCACCCCCAGAAGGCCCAGCGGAGTAGCCACCTCTTTAGAAAGCCACCAGGGACAGGAAGAGGAGCGAACCTTGTGACTGACCACGTGCGCTGTGCTGGGACCAGGGACGCAGCTGCGACAAGCAGCACTCCTGCCCTCAGCAGCAACCGTTCACCGGCGCCTGGGACTCCAGGCTGTGGCAGAGGCACAGAGAGGGAAGGCAGGTAGACCAGGGCGGGAGGAGAAGGAAGGGGCGCTTCTGTCTCATGT